>JAUZND010005427.1:0-11212 GCA_034780555.1 Coelogynopora nodosa
AAAAAACTTATTCAGCCTCTGGCTTTGTTTTTTTCAATAAACCTTTACTTACTTACTTACTTACTTACTTACTTACTTACTTACTTACTTACTTACTTACTTACACTTACTTTATTATAAGTAAATATAGTGGATATACAATATTTTAAATCAGTTAATGAATTAAATCGAATATCAAGTAAAATATATATAATTTTAAAAATACATGTTTTTTATAACATCCTATAAGAATTTATCTATTAGTGATATGATTAAAGATTTGATCTAAATTGCTGAATATAAAGAAGTTGTCTAAATAATTTAATACTTGTATAGATAATGTTATTTAGTTAGTGTATTTTTTGAAAGAGACAGTTTCTACATAAATAAATAAAGTATGCAATAAAATACATTAAATAAATAAATAAATAATGGTCATCTCTGTAATAAGTTAACACTACACAAATTATAACAAATGTTCAAGCTTCATTAAATTCAACTATTTCTTACATGGTTCTTTTTAATTTAATTAATTTAGTGCTAAACAATGTCAATAGTGATTGTTCTGTCCGCAACACAAACCGGTTAACTATCGCTGAGAATTCAAAGTCCCGCTCAATTGTTTAGCCATATATTCGACTTTATACATTTTAATTTCAAAAGTTGCATGTGTTATTATTTATGATCTGGTCTGTCTCCAGTTATGTTCCTAATGTTAAAATTGGTTAGACTGTCTTTTAAATCCACAGCGGGGTTTTACTTGCCATCTTAACTTATCACTCAAATCCTGTTTTATAGAGTAAAGCTGTTTTTGGATTTTTAACATTTTTAAATTAACACTTTTGATTTGATAATAACACACTTCGTATGTACATATTACATTTGGTCCTAAATGCTGTATTTCCTTAAAATCACCCTGACGTCATTATAAAATTTTTTTATTCGGTAGTCGCTTTGATATTCCTTATGACTTTAATTTTTTTATTTCTTTTGTAGAGATGTTTAGGAATGGAATAGAATGGGATTATTTATTATTGTAATCCAAACTAAAAGAAATATATTAATAAATATCTGTATGTTTTGACAATAATATTTCTTCAATATATATATTAGGTAAAAATATTTTTTTAGAAAATAATTTGATCTGATCCATTTAATATTTTTTAAATCAACATCTGGTAGGATATACTATGTATTTTTTATTAACTAATTATAACTCAGTAAACAAGTATATATATTTTCAAACAAACTTTGTTGTGTATATAAATGTTTGTTCTGAACAGTTTTTTCGGATAAAGTATAAATATTATATAATTCAGGATTTAAAAAAATGTCGTACATGAACGGTTTGTTTCTATTTGAATCAAAATGCTAAATTTTATAAAATATATGTATTGTTTATGAATAATCCATGAGCCAGACCATTTATGAGTCTCACTTAAGGGAAGTAAGTTTACTATATATCGTTTGAACAGGTTTGACTGGTAATTTACGAAAATTCTAAATATAAAAAACTACAATACTGCATCATAAATTAGTTATGACATCATTACTATTACCATTATAAATATGTAATATTATATAATTTTAACAAGATAAAGCTAGTGACTCTGGTACAATCAACGATTTTTTATGTGCTTATGTTTGGTATATTAACTGAGTTATGTATCAATTTTCAAGGCAACCATCGAAATCGTGCTACTATATGGCTATGAAGTCTGGATTATGACCAAATACTCATACCAAACAAATGACTGTATGGCTGATATACCAGGCTTCTTCGAAAAGCTAAACATATTCAATACTCAGAACAGTTGACGAATACCGGGCTAAATAAAATCGGTACCACAATTCATCGGCAACTGCATCCGAAGTGTTTAACCTCTGAGTACACTCACACTTTGGCAGATCAATGGTTCTCTCAGACATGGCCAGAGAAATCGCACTACGTACCTAAAGATGCTGCAACAAAACCTGGATGGAATGGACCTCACAAAACAAAACTTATTGGAGATCTCTCATAAATGTCAGATAACTCTTTGTACATACTTTGTGCATTATGTTGTGTTTTCTGTGTTATATTTTATATAATTTATTTATATTATTTCGCTTACAATAATTCGCATACAAGGCTCGACAGGAAATACTAATTATGTAATAAATTGATTTGAACAATAGTATTATTTTGTTTTTCATCTCATCTTTGATGAAATGGTTTCTCGAGGATGTAACAAATACATTATCATTAATAAATTATGTATTTTGTCTTATCTTACCCAGATTTAATAAAACAATATACACTTGATGGTGTTAATAGTTTTTTTAATGATTGCATTAATTATAAGCCTAAAATAAATAAAATAGAAACTTTTACTTATCCTCAGCTTACCATACCTAAACCAATTCTGCTACTCTCGTTTGTTCCATTTACTATGTACCTCTTAGCCTTGTAAAAATTGCGGTAATTCTTGCTACTTGGTACTTAATATGAGTTTTTCAATTTGTGTCTATTTGCACTGAAATAGTTCCTTCCTTTAATGTTCATTAATAGTGATATCCAGTTTTTATTAACTTATAACAATTATAATAACCGATTCAACAGTACTGTACATTAAGTTTGGATTGTAAACATAAAATAATAATTATAGTTTGATGATAACTCATTCCGTTTGTTTGTTTGACCTTTCTGGGGTTTAGTCATGAATGTTGCTTTTTCCATTAAACCATTCTAATAATAATATAAATTGTTGTTTCTTATTTGACAGTCACTTTTTTAATTTTTGGTTATTTTTTTATTTCTATTTGTGATTTGTTTTGTGTTGGTATTGAAGAATTGAACAGGTTGTAATTTTCTATATTTACTAATTAATATTAACATTCAAAGAATAACTACAGAAATTATAAAAACGTCAATAAACTTAGTAAAATATCAAATCAATCATTTAGGATCAATAATCCTAAGAAACGATGTAATTGATTACATTGATTGTAAAATGGATTTTTATCTGATAGACCCATACATTTTTATTTACTTTCCAAAATTCTGAAATATATTAGTTATTAGAAAATTAAATTTTTAAACATACCTGCATGGTCGTTTTTAAATTTTTTATAATAATAATTGTCCTATTTTATTAAAATCTCTGACCACATTCAAGACTTTTTATTTATAAATTAGTTTTTCCTAATGACACAATTATAACTACTCTAGGTATTGAATCTTTACATACTAATATTCCCAATACGTATCTTATCTTACATTAAAAATATTTAAGTTGCAACCAAATCATTATCATCCTTCTTATAGGCTTCTCACATTACTTGATTTAAATTTACGTTTTATTAATGATTGATATTTCATGAAAAATGCTCTATACAAATGAAATGCACTAAAACACTGGTAATCTGTTACAGCCATATTTGTTCTGCCCGCTGTTGTAGTTCTATAAAAAATGTTGACACTGATTTTTTTTTTTTTATTAAAAAATGTACTTTCACAATGTTTTAAGCTTCTGTTTTTATGTATTCTAAAATATGAATGTATCTCTATTTCAGGTTTTTATATCCATACTCCTTGTTTATTGATTTGTGTTTTTAACTGCTCCATGGAGTCTTGAGTATCTTGTATAGTTTCCATTTCAGAGTTTTTAATATTATTTATTATAATAAATAGCATTAATAGCATTTCTGATATTCTCCATTAATTCCCTCATTATTTGCTTTTCAAATTATTTAATTTATCTGATTAAATACTCTTGGTGTGGACCTATTTATATGGATTTTACCAATTATCATTTTCTTGATAACATTTGTTTTCATATTTATCAAATTTATCATTTGTCTTCAAATCACCAATTTGTCAATAATCTATTTCCAATTTTATATGTTGTGGTATTTAAACATTTTAACTAAAATTGTTCACATACTTTAATTATTAATTTTATTAAAGGAAGAATTACACGTCTTAACACATACATTTTACCTATCGGTTGCAACTCTTTTCCTATTTATAATTCTTTATACCATTAATTATACCTTTCTCTCCTTTCAATGATAAATCCGCTCATTTTATCAAATCTATTCGCTCTTACCATTTTGTTATTTCAATTTTTCTATCTTATATCAACGGTCCTATTCTTTAAAGTCTTCTTTGCTACAGTCAAAATAATAAGCTTACTGTGGCGATGTCACGTACGTATTTATTTTAACTTAATCACTGGCTCTGCAGTGAAATAGTACTTTGCATTAATTTTAAAAGATGTAATAGAACTAAAATTATGATAACTATTGAAGAAACTAAGCTACTTTATTTATCTAAACTAATTAACTGAACTATATTTATCTATTGTGTTTAAAATGTTATTAAAAATGCCGAATATTTATTAAATGATTAAAGTATTTAAATATTCATCAAAGTAATTAATTATTATCTAAAAGTAGTATTGTAAATTATCACTATTATCACTATATGAAGATATCTGTAATTTTATGTTTAAGATAACAAATTATTAAGAAACATGTAATCAAAAATATACTCAACTGCAAAATAAAAAATATATCAAAAAAAAATATATATAGCAAAAAAAATATATATAATCAACTGCTACTTACTTATTCCGAAAATATATCGTCAGGTTTTTTCTTCTGAAATTAAAGTTGTGTAACAATATTTAAAATTTATTTTTTTTGACATTCTTCTTCTATATATAACGATGAATAATACGAAATATGATCGACTGAACTAAGAGTATTGACCGTTATTTTGTTAAAAGAAATTTTTTAATTTTCTGTATTAAATTAAGTATATTGGCACAGATAACAACACAGTGCATACAAAATCGAATTATTTAGCATTCATACGTTTTTAAAGTTAACATGTTATTTATATTTCGGAAACTATCACTTGAATGCTCTGACACATGAGTTTTGATAGAATAAAAAATAATCATCTTATTTGCACTTTAAATTACTATTTATAAATTCCAGTCAATTATTGGGTATAACATAAATCATTAAGAAATACTGAGTGATATCCTCGATAAATGTTTGAAACAACTCAATGACAATGATTACTATAAAACAACATTAATAAAGAGAGCATCTGGCTATGCTGTTTAGTTAAAAAAATCCTTCTAAATATTATGAAACCAGATAATACTAAATAAAATTGGTGAAATTGTGGTGAACGTGTATTTTTAATAATATGTAATTTTATTACTTATTATTTATATTACTAAATAAATTATTTATGAAAATATTTACCAATCTTATTTTTGAAGAAGGTATTACGAAAAATTCAGATTTATAAATTGATGTAAGAATAGTGCAGATAGATAATATAGATGTAATCCATTATTGTCTAGATATATTCTCTTCGTAACCAAATGCGTTCACACTATTTCTACATTTTCAGAACAAAATTGTTTAAAGCATATAAGGGCATTTTATAAGGTGAGACTTTAAACAAAATTTCGATGTTTAAGAATACTAATTATTGGTCGTGAATAAATCAAGGCTGTACTATTTATTCTTAGTACAAAGTATGTGTAGCTGATGAAGCCTATGATATAGACATTTGTTTTTTACATATCTGGTATGTTACAATATCTTGTTTACTTGATCCATTTCGTATTTATTCTTTGAGCATACCATCATTTGCACCGTATTATATATAAACTAGTGGATAGATATAACGTATTGAATTGTGAATTTGTGATAAAAGCAACAAACTTTGTACAATTCTAATTGACTAAATTAAATAACTTGGTTTTGCAAAAATCTTTGTACTTCTGATTATCTAGATTAAATAACTTGGTTGTGCAAAAATCGTTGTGCTTCTAATTAACTAAATTTAATAACTTAGATATTCACACTATTTACTACATCAGAAAGTTTTGGCAATAGTTTCTTTACATAAACTTGGCGTATCTCTCTTCAGCAGTCTACTTTGACTCATTGGAAATCTGGCGCATATGTACGCATATACCATGCAATGGAATGGAAATATAGTATTTAAATGCACATAAACCAATAATAATCGTAACACTGAACACATATGTCTGGACATAACCAACTCTTTCAAATGTTGTACATTCTACAGATTAACTTTTAAGTCACTAAAACCACGTAATTCACAAAAAAGGTGTACTTATTAAATATGACTTCCTCCTGGCAATTCAGCTAATATTAAATGTTTATAGATGGTACGAAACACACAACATAAATATCGTAAATGCTGTTTTGGACATATCATGCATGCATAATAACCCTATGAATGCCTAATAACCCTATGAATGCCTAATAACCTATGCCTGCCATGCACATTCTAATACAGTATATATTGTATTGGTATCAAGTGTAACTATAATGAAAGATTGGTTTGTCTAAGTAGGATGTTTTCAGATATCATTATATGGTTAAAAATATATTAGTATAGTGAGAGTTAAACTATACTTTTGTATTATTTGGTATTTGTACAATAGGCAATACATGTTACTTTTTTTGCTATAATGGTCAAAAATGGATTTCATTTTGAATTACAATAAATCGAATTAATTTAATTAATCTGCTGGATAAATATTAATATAATATTATTTTGACAGTTTTATACAAAAAAAAAATTGTATAAAGGGGAAAAAAATTTAATGCATACACTAAATGACATACCAATTTTTTCTTTTTTCCTTTTTGTTGCATTTCCTTTATTGTATTATTAGATTTTTCTCTAAAGAACAAATTGACAATACATATGCAACAAATTAAAAATATATATATATAATTAAAATTTCGATATGCAATTAAATTATGAATATAATTTTTTTTTATATACAATACAATTATTTATATACAATACAATTATTTATATACAATAACATTATTTATATACAATAAAATTATTTATGTACAATAAAATTAATTATACAATTTAATTATAAATATAGAATTAAATAATTCAATTGATTATTATGTAATTAAATTGTTTTTATATAATTAAATTGTTTACGTAGAATTACATTTCTTATAGGTATGAAATTGAATTATTTATATAAAAGTTAGTGAAATATATTCAATTAAATTATTGACGGTACAAAAAATATTTATGTACAATTTAAATTATTTAGATGCAATTAAATTATTTACATACGTTTAAAATGTTTAAATACAATTACATTATTTAAATACAGTTAAATTATATGTATACAATTTTTTGAGATAGACTATTAATTATTTAACATATAAATAAAGATAAATTATTAATATAAAATTTGTAGCTGTCAATTATTTCACATTAAAGTTATTTGAGTGATTTTTTGTGATATAAACTTTTATTATTTATTTATAATATACGTTTTATTTACTGCAATTTAAAAATAAATTGAACTAATTAACAATTTTATTTGTTAAAAACATATTTTTAAATAATATATTCTTTCTTCTTATTTTAATTATATATTATTAGTTTTATATTGGAACTAAGTATGAATATGTCAAATATTGTAACATTTCTTAAATTTATAATTATATAATAATGATTGTCATAAGCATTATTTATTCATTCTGTGACATTGTATCTGATATTCCAACACATTGTTTAAAACATACATAGTCTTAATAAAATGAAACATAATTGCTATACTACACAATTTATTATAGAAAGCATTTAACGAACGAATAAGAAAAAATGTGCTGTACTTCATTTTATTTTGATGTCGCGTGAATCTAAAAATATAATCATATGGAACATGTGTCAATGAGTAATTAACTATAGTAATAAGTACCAAGAGTAATACAATAGTGAATTTCAATTTCCATATTTTTTAAAAATATTTGTCGCGGTCATATTCTTTTAAAGCAACGCCTTATTTGATTATAGTATACAAATAACATAAAAATATAAATAAAAATCATCAAAATGATATTTAATGAAAATATTTTTCTATTGAGATATATTAAAATGAATAATTATATGCAATAATTGACTGTTACTTTTGGGATAGATATGGATCTATCAATTATATATATATCGATTTTATTATATACCATAACTGTTTTGAATAACTAATGAATATCATTTGTACCAACTTTTTATAATGCGAATTTCATTTTTAAGTAAAAATTACCATATTGTAAATGATGTATCAAAGATATGATATTACTTTATAGATATGTGTTTTACAAGAAACGCTATAACGTGTTGTAAAATAATATTTTACAAATTATTATTATTAATTATAATAATAAGGATGTCATAGATATTTAATTTTTTTTTAATAATAAATTATTTTATAACATGTATTATTAAAAATATATAATAATTAAATATATATTATTTATTCATATCATTCTTAAAAAAGAAGCTTAATTACACGTTTATTAATTTATTACGTAAATATAAAATTTAAATACATATTATTTATAAATATCATTTGTTATATTTTGGGGCTTAGTAGAAAGAAATAAAGGAAGTCATTTAAGAACGTGTATTATCCAAGCACTCGTATACGGGTTGTGTCTTCATTCTCTCTATTAAAGCTCTTATAAGGATGCCTGTACATAATCATCGAGAATAATCAATATCAAACTTAACTAACAATATAAAGTTACGTAACAACTGATATACATTTCATAAAGGTCATACAGTGCATACATGCCGATACATAACATCATTCTTAAAAATTACAATTATATTATATAATTATTTCGTATATTATTAATTGTTTTATTTATGTTTAATAAACTTTTATTTTAATTAATAATCTTTATCCAATAAAATTGCAAGGATGCGTAGAAAAATAGAGATCTGTTCTACTTGTAGCCGACTTCCGCCATAAAGATAATTTTGATTTACTCGATCATCCTATAGATACCTGGCATTTAGTATACCCGTGTAATTTGGGCTTAACATTATTCCATTTGAATTTTTTTTTTATATTTCATATTTAATTCTTCAAAAGACCGGTTGCTTACATTTCTAAGAATATAATTTTAGATGTCTGTAAAAATCTAACATGACATCATTCTAAAGCCTAACTCAATTTCTATGTATAATTTGTGAATTTATTGTTTGCCATTCTGTCTGACCCACAATTGTATCCTATGCGGCTACAAATTAAAACTTGTTTTATTCTATTTAGTCCATCTCATTTTACGTGTACAACAAATTATAATGCAAGCCATTATATAATGTCCATTTGACTGAAGACCTTTCTATCGGTATGCGACGTCGAAAAACTGAATTTTATTACAACGATATATATTTTTTTGATAATTGAGAAGACAGGCGATAACGCCAAGAAACAGAGAGAATGGCCACAATGAGATAAATGTGGTAGTTATCACAAAAAACCCTTGCAAGTACAACTATGTGCCTATAATGCATCTGACTGTTAACGAATAGTTGCATGGTGTAACGTCAGTACGGTCATTTGCGAGATGAAAGTGCTTGAAGACTCCTTCCAGATTTTATAATAAATATAACCGCAATTTTGATTGACTGTTATTTTACGAGCCATTTTCTTTCACTGATTGACACTATTCTGGTCAACAGATGAGCGGTCTTAAATGTAAAATGAAACTTTGTATGTTCCTTATATTATTTTCTGGCACATTTGTTCCTATTCCTGAACAACATGATACTATTTTTAGAGCATAAAGTTTTTTATCGCAATACCCATAGCTAGGTAATATAAAAATGTAGTGCTATTAACAGACTTTTAAAGGTCATTTAATTTATAGAATATATGCAACATTACTATAAACATACACTTGAAAATATTATTATATTAAATGAGAACAAATAGGATAATTATAAATGACCACATACATGTACAGGCCCAATACAATTGATCCGAACACAATAAGAGATACGGTAGTTCCAATAGCCACTATCGATATGAAGCTTAAACCTGGGCAGATGTTAAAAAATAATAATTACATGTTCGTGATTAACAAATAGATTTAAAAGTAAAATTTAAAACCAAACATTTACAATGAATAAACTACATAATAAATTCGAAATATTATATTAAAACTACGTATATAAAAATGTACTCAATTTCATAATATTACAATACGGATAATTAAATAAGTTGTTTCACATTGATTCGCTAGTTACTCTTCAAACACTTTTTTAAGAAATTCTATGTAGATTGTTTAATTACTTTTTTTTTACTCATTTGCATTAAACGTCGTATTTATCTAGCTATATGTATTTCTGAAAAAACAATTCTTTAAAATCTGTCAGGACATAAGCATCGATTATATTCAAAGCCATGATTCTGCACTATTATCATATAAATATAATTATTTATATAATTTTCTTATAATTATTTCTATAATTATTTCTATAATTATTTCTGTAATTATTTGTATAATAATTTTATAACTACTTAATTACAATTATTTATATTATTATAATGTCATATTATATTATATTTAAAATATATAGCACTATGGTAGGCTTCAAAGCATGATAAGTATAATTTTAATTTCTTATTTCACTGGTATACATGTTTTCTTTTAGATTCAGGTTAATGTAGAACAGATTTTGTCATATTGGTTTTATTTTACTTATTAGTAAGAGATGCCATTTGTACAAATATATTATTATTTTATAAATAATTTAATAATTAATGTTTATCTTATAAAAAATATTTTAATGTTTTCAAATATATATAATATATTGCAATAACATATGCTACTACTGGACATATTTAATTAATATGAATTGATATAATTACTAAAAAAATCAACATTTTAACTGTATTTGTGGTACCTTTTTTTTCTCTTTCAATCATGTAACCTTTTTCTGATACCCAAGAGCTCCATGGACCTTTGGTTTGGACCATATTTGCAATCCCTTTGTACACGGCTCTTATTTGAAAAGATACGGATTGATATTTCCATCGATCACGTAATCCGTATTCTGTCATACAAAACATAATATATTGGAATAAACACAGATTACATATTTTTGTTAATGTAATTACTTGAAGAAATTAATAATACTATAATTACTCAATAAATACAATATTATAAATAAATTATAGTTTGTTTATTCGTTGAATTTTTAGTGTATCAAATTATAAAAATGTTTCACTAATACAGTAGAATGTCCCGTTCAATATTTAGTTTTTGTTTTATATGATGTTATTATTGGCCTGTTGCATTGAGTACAAGCCAATGCTGGAATTGTTTTGTTGTTGGTTTTGTCTTTGAATGGTGGTTTCGAATT
>JAUZND010005428.1:0-11212 GCA_034780555.1 Coelogynopora nodosa
GGGTTGTGAAGAGGGGGTAGATAAATATATAATCTTACGTTGAACAACTATATCAGTCTTTCCACTGAACGGTTCATTGCTTCATTTATTGTCTGTCATGACCACGTAAATTTATATAAATAAAAATAAATTAATGAATTTATAATATTAATAATTATTAATTAATAATAAGAATATTATAATACTTATATGATATATTATGATATGATATTTAATATCATATCATAATATATAATATAAGTATTATATAATAATTATATAAGCTATACAATGTAGATAGATAAAGAGATAAATTTATGAAAGAAAACAAAAACACTTAAATATTGATTTAAGATGCACTTCTTATAATAAACATGAGTCTCGATCGAAAAACACAAAATAGAAAAATTATTCACACGAAATTTATATATAGAAATATACTTCACCAGTAGTGTATCTATGTTTCTCTACTACACCTATTATACTACTGCTATAATATTGTTATACTACTGCTATACTACTGATATACTACTACTACCGTACTACACAGTTGTAGTACATTTATTAAGGAATTTTTAATACGAGTTTGTTTTTTCGAATTTATCATTTGTGATTGCTACTGTCCAACGCAATCACTCTTTTGAGGTTATTTACTATATCCACAACATTTCTGAACACTATTTACAATTTGAAATATATTTGTATATCATGTTATTTTAATAAATTAATATAGAATAATATTGTTATATCATATGTTTTAATTAATTTGTCTGAGTACGTTTTATTTATCCGATAAATTCCGTATATCTAATGCAGTCACAGATAAAAAAAATTTTTTTTAAAAGAAATTGAACTATAAGTATAGGAGTCGGAATGTTATTTAAACAAATAAATTTATAACAAATATAAAATTTGTTTTAAATTCAGTAGTATTTCAGTTCTTATATCAATTTATCATTTAATATAATGTTGAAGGAATTTCCATTTATTTTTTATAATTGAAAAAAAATTGTTGACATTTATGTATGCTCTTTCAGAAAGTTTTATTTACCAAATTCTTTTTTTGGATTAAGCCTTGCAATAACTAGGGATAGAAAATATTTTGGATCCGTCAACGTGTTATACTCTATATCAACATATAATATATATATCAAAAAGGCGATTCTGTTTACATTTGTTTTGAAAGAAGTTAGTGTTATTTATTATACCCTTTTCTATGTGGTCAAACCTGTTATCAATATAAAGCTGATAATGTTTACTACGCGTTTAATTTAAGAAAGTTAATCTGATTAAGTTACACTATATAAACATAATAAAACAGAGTAATAACCAATGTAAAATTAAACGATTATATTATAGGAAAGTAAAAGTTTATAAACTAATGATCTATCACATTTTTAGAGGCTTTAGACCTGAATGATTTGTACAGGAACATTATTCATCGTGTCTCTCATCTGAAGGGTTAAAAATTCTTCTTTCCCAAAGAAAATTATTTTCTATATTGTAAACAATGTGACTTAAAACAGTTGTGGCGTGGAAGGTGACAACTGCAATAAGTTTAGTCTTAATGATGTCAAGAATAAACCAATTGACGGCAGCGTTGTTTTGATGTATTTATAATATAAAACATTAAATTGGTTTATAATTCTCATTCAAAATACTCAGATATGTTTATCGAAAATGTTAAACTATAGGCAATATTAGAATGTAACTATAGTCGGTTAACGTGGAATTTTTAATTTTAAAAACATAAATTACTTTACATGCATAAATGGCACATGTGAGTAGATTGACATGAAGGTTTGACACGACCGTCCTTTCCACATACTTTGATTTAGGATTTTAAGATGTAATTATCAATTTCAATCGATATGATCAAATGATACCAGAATGTGTCTTTATGTATATAGTGTGCCATTTGTAGGTTCAAATGGAAAATGGGCTTTTATTAAAGACGTGATCATGTTAAGTTCAAAAACTGTATGCAAATTGGTATTGAGTTAAATTAAATTTTCCTTTTTTGGATGAATTACCTTATTTCCATAAACAATGACTATAATAATCGATTTTTTTGCTATGAGAATTGCTGTTTTAGATTTGTTTTTTTAGTGATTGTAAAGAGTCATATTTCTAAATCTGTAACCATCCCAGTGATTTTAAAATAAGTAACTTACAAATACAAATGGGGGTAATTTAGGGTATATCTTTAACTGTAAATGAGATCGTGTAATTTGGAATGGATTGTATGTTTCGTAAAAAATAAGTTCGCATTTATTGTTAATGTAGTCAGAACTTTTGTAAAAATAAATCCAATTTACATTCTTGACTACAATGAGATAAAATATAATTTGACCTTTTTTTTTTACAAAACTCCTCCAAAAAGAAAACATTATATTCTGATATACTAAGAGGTGGATAAATTGTTTAAATAGGATATTGATGACGGAGTGTTTTATCAGCAAGGATCCGATAAAGATTTTACACAATTTGAACCAGTTCCAGAGAAGCATTTTTAATGTGTTTTTTTAAAAAAAGGTAGCTGGGTTAGAGTTAATTACTTATGTTATCATGAAATATTTTCTGTAATTTAGATAAATTAATATTGTAAGATAACATTTTATTTTGTCATTATAGTTAATCACGAATTGAAACATGAGACGAAATTTAAATAAAATGTTGAATCCCTGTATATATACAATTTAATTGAACAGTGTAAGAAATCCATGCTATGAAAGATTTATTTGGTATTTACTAGAATCAAATCACTCCTTTAAAAATATTTTTTTTTTTGCTATTAAACTGGTTTTGTCAAATAATAACTAACATAAATGGATTTGATATGCCATAACGGTGGATATAGAACACAGTTGGAAATGTCTATATCAGCATTCTTTACATTTTGTGTATAGAAGTGTTATAATATGCGTCATATATAAAAAGCCTATTCGCATTCACAGCAGTTTGAAAGTATTTTGTATTATTAATGAATACCTCTATCTATATTGTGGTAACATTTAGTATTCACATACAGCCGACGATGTTTACCACGCGCTTATTTAATTTTTTTAATTGAAAATTAATCTGAAAATACAGTAACAAACAACATAATAAACAGTAATAACCAATGTTAAATTGAACTTTATATTAGAAGAAAGTAAACTTTTGTAATGTAATGTTCCAGAACGATTTATTTTCGTGGTTTTATTAAATTGCCTTTTCAAATATTATCAAAGCTGTACTATAACGGCAGCTAACAGACCTGAAGGATTTCTAGAGGATGATCTTCCACTGCGTCTGACAAATCGTTAAAAATAATGTTCTCATTTATGGGGCTGAAAAAAGTTATTCTTTTCCAAACAACTTATGTTCTATCTGGTGAAAAAAGTGGCTTATAATAATTTCTGAGTGAAGATGTTATGGCGGCATACGCAAACATCATTATTTTAATGAACTAGTCGTGTTATAAAGTAAATTACCTCATTATAGTCCATTCCACAACAACAGAATTAAAACTATATAGGAATGAACCAGAAAGTATACAAGCGACTAACAAAAATAGTAACTCTACATTTTTTTAAACTTTCAAGATTATTTGAAGGCAAAACAACAATCATGACCGAACTCCAGAATGGTAAAAAAAAGTGATCCCATCAGCCAGAAATATTTATTTAAAATAAGTTTAAAATCCACACAATTGTTTGTACTGGTCTGGGGTGATTAGATGGCACGTCAGAATAGTGGATCTAAAAGACAACATACCGAATGTGGTAAGCAAACACATAACTGGGGACAGACAAATTAGGAAATAAGAACGCATCTTATAATTGAAATTTATAATTAAAAGGGGGAAGCTAAACATTGGTACGGTTCTAAAATGGCTCTTGTTGACCTGAATAAGACGAAAACAACTGCATGTAACTTACTAAACATGATATATATATAAAATAATACAGTTTCATTTCCACTCTGTATGCGGTTTAAAGGGGCAAGCTATTCATTGATGTTTTACAAATTCCAATATGTCTACTTAAAACATTTAATATGATTGTCAACAAACAAAAATGAAAGTATGGCAAAAGATATTTGCTTCTATTGTATTGTTTTATTATTATCAAAGAAGCAAGAAACCTTCTTTTTAAGGTAAACTACATTGAAATGTTTTATAATTATGTTATTTCTAAAGAGTACACTGAATTATTTAATAAAAAACTGAAAGTGAAAGTGAAGCTATATAATCTGTGTTTACAGAGTGTATGCGTAAGCACAAACAAATATATGCCTATCTCTCCATTTTTTCCTATCATTTGAAATCTCCATGATAAATATACTGCTTTGGACAATTATTCATCATTTTAAAAATATATAAAAATAAAATATTTTTATAAACTAATTTCCGTTCTTCCATAACGTCAAAATTGATTACAAAACTAACTGATTACGTCTTCCATCATAACTCATCTTTTAATTATTATCTAATTTTCAAAGTTGAATCTATTTGATTTGAATGAAAATCCAATAATAAAAATATTCGCGAACAAAGTATTTAGAACTTCCCAATCAATTTGGCCCAACAAATAAGCTGACGTCTAGTAAACGTCTCTGGATGTCCGGGAGGGGTCGCGGGGATCCATTATTTTCACGTGACGTCCAATCGACATTATAATCTGAACTAATATAATATGAAATAATACACTGCTATGACTTACACTAATTTGATGTTAACTTTATTAATATTACGAAATTGAAAAAGGTTTCAAGGCCAGCAAGAAACGTTTATCCACAATAAATTATACTATCTATACATATATATATAAATACTATATATAATTATTTTCTTGATTAAAAAGCAAGTAGCATTTTCTGTCATGAATAAGCCAGCAGTTAGAGATATTGTATTAGAAGCTGTTCAATATATTACAATTTTAATCAGATTAAGATTAGTTTAAACTGTAATAAATTGAATTTATTGAGTATATTATAAGTACATAGAAATGCATTATGAAAATAATATTATACATAAATAATTAATACTTTTTGTGATGATATAATATTAAAAGATATAATCCATATTCAATAATACGGTTAATTAATGTTAATTTTCGAATGCTCATACGTTTTAATCAATTGTGGTCATTCAAGATTTTAGTTTATGGAAAGATAACATATTGATTACATTATTACATATTTTATTTGCCTATACATTGTTACGTTATTATTTAAAAATTTAAACTGTTCGATAATGCTTTTATGAAGGAAGCAAACCTTCTAACCTAATGAATACTGTGTTGCTATTTTTTAGTTATACAATTATTTTAAAATGAACTTTCTTCCCTATTTAGTCAGTAGTGAATATAGTGAATATGTTGAACATCACGATTCAGGTAATTGACTCATCAACCTGGTATTACAAAGAACTTTAAAATACGGTTTCTGATGAAAGAGCACTTTGGCGGTTGATTTCAATAAAATTCAAAGATTAAAAAGCACTATAAGATATAATGAACTTCCTTTATCTATTTTTTTTGTTAACATGGGCAATTTATCAGCACAAATGAAATTTAAGTACTATGTAAAGAAAATATTCAGTCTTACTGACTAAAATTATCCTTCGCGGCTGTTGTATTAACAAATCAATGATCAATATCATGACAATTAATTCGTGGATAGTTACATATTTGTTTATAGTATGAAAGACACGTTAATATATTGGCCGTCCGCATGCTTCTGGTTTGTAAAGTTTGTTTTATAGAACAAGTCCTTTGAGATGAAATTGGTAAAACATTGAATTAGTTATTAGTTATTAGTTACCCTTTCTTTTGAATTATATTTTATTATTTCTGATTTATTTCTTTTCTTTTTATCTGGTGAGCTGATTTTGCCTGATGGTTCCAATCAATTTTATTTTAAAGAAACTGATGATTTAGTTTTAAATATTCTAAATATAGCGAATCTTTAAGTTATCTCTACAAATCTATAATTAAATGATATGAGCGATACAACAGAGTAGCCTATGTAGAGTATGGGATCCACAGTATTAAATATATATATATTCAATATATTACAGTTTAAACATATTTTAATTTCATTTACATTAGAATGGATAAAAAGATTTCAATAATAACAGCTAGTTTATTCAAGACTGAAAATACTGCTTACTATTTGATCAAGTAGAAAACACTTTTTTATATAGATAATAATATTTATTTTACTTCAAAGTTTTCTATTAGCTTAGCTTTAAAGCATTTTTTAATTCCGTTAACAAAGTTTACCTCAAATTACTGTAAGGTGCAATGTAAATAATGTGATGGTTGGTTTACTATATCTTCATTACTTCGATAATATGAAACATAACATTAGTTTTATATAATAAAAATATTTGAATAAAAATTAATTATATTAATTATTAAAAATAATATTAATTAATATAAATAAAATGTATTAGTTTAAATAATATTTATTAATATTAATAATATTTAATCATAGTAATCATATTAACTACTATTTATAATATTTAATAGTATTAATTTATATAAATAATATTAACTAATTTAAATAATATTAATTAATTTAAATAATATTAATTCATTTAAATAATAATCTTAATATACATAATATAAAATAATTTGAATAATATTACTTTGGATACTTTAAAACTATAATAATATAATTAATATATTCAAAAATAATTTTCGATTGACAACACAAATGAAGAAGTTTAAAAGGCTAATTATTAAAAAAAAATTATATAATTTTAGTTCCAGAACGCCACTCTACGTCAGAATAATGAATTATAATAAATAATAAGACTGAAACATAAATTAAATCAAATATTTAATATTGAATAATAACATTTATTAACATTAATCAATTAAAATAATTAATTAAAATTAATCAATTAATATTATCAATTCAAATCAACCAAATAAAATTATCAAATAAATCACTCAATTCAAAAAGTTAATAAAAACGTACTATGTCCCGTCCAATACTTTAGAAATAGACCGAATGAATATATTATCAAAGTCTTGCCCAGAGCACGTTGTGAAATTATCGTACATATGTAAAGAACTAATAAAAAATGGAATCGGTTGAAACCAGAATTTAGTTAAATATTATAAATCCACAAAAATAATAAATAGTATGATCCCTTTTTAAAGCGCGATCTGCAAGAGCTGAATTGCAAGTTTGAAGATTTCAAAGTGCAGCCATATTTTTTACGCGAATTAAGAAAATGGACTCTTTGTCTAATGTAGGAAATATTACAATTGCTGCAAACAACTTTGAACACGAAAGCGGTTGATCGATCTTTCGTAGGAATGTTATAGAATTTTTTACCTCAATTGATTAAGGTTTCTTTAAGATTTATAAAGGTCAGTATTGTAGTATTAATAAATTAAAGATTAGCGACAGTGAACGGGGCTTATTTTAAATTACTAAGGTAAAATGTATTATACTATTAATTATGATCTGTTTTTGAGCGAAACACGTAAATGTTAATGTATAATTATAATATTAATTGTGGCAAAATAAAATGAAGCATTTAGATCTTTTAAAATAACATCCAATTGTATAGGAATAGTTTTAGAAACTGTGACAACTGATATATCATATTACATATAGCTAAAATAATTTATTCTAATAATAGAGAAAAAAATAGGATTAAAATATGTGGAATAATTTTCAATCCATATATCTTCTCAATAGCAGAAATGCTCTGAAAGATAAAGACATAAAAGAAAATATAAAAACCATTTTGAAATGGAATAGTTCGTTAATTTATAAGCTAATACTCGTGAATATTTCGTCAGTTATAATTTTAAAATATTGAAAAAGTTGGTAAATAACTAATCAATAAATTTTAAAACTTTATTTTGTGATTATTTTCTTATATAGAATAATTTTCATATCTTTTAGATTGATGGTATACACATATTATTCACTAGAGTTTTAAATTAAAATTTCGAGTTTAATTGTATTTATTTCGATTAGAAAATCTTTTTGATATTTGTAATTTTAATATGTAATTGCACATAAACTTACATTCTGTTATTATTACAAATTTTGTTCATTATTTTATAATTTGGAAAAAATAACGTATTTTTATATAGCACAATATAACATAAATATATGTTTTACATATGATTCACACCAATTTAACAAATATTTCCATGGATTTATTTATGCATTTAAATGATAATGATAATAATAATAAATATTGTTTTTCGGCCTTACCTAATCATTCGTTTAATCTGTGTTTATTTTATTATTTTTTCTCAATTTATCATTCTGACAAAAAGAGTAGCATTCATCCACAATACATATTCAATTTTTAAAAGTTTTTTTACCTTTTTTATTTGTATAGTCAAGCGAAAATTATCTTAATATATAGTTTGTTACCAATATATGTACTACAAAAATCCATTTGATTCAACAATATTTATTAAAAAAATTTAACATTGAAAATTAATCTAGTATACAATTGAGATATATTTAATAGAAAAGTAATTATTTTATATTATATGCGGAAAAGTTATTTTCGAATATACTACTTCAATTCATAAATTTATTTACAAGTTATTTATTCGAGTATATCAAAAACGGACAATAAACGACATTGTGAAAAAAGGAAAATAAATACATTATCAGAAATATGTATATTAATATCTAATGTAATTTCATTTTGTCCTATAATTTTAATATATTTTTTCTAACGATTTAAATTTAATATTTTATAATAATTTGAATATAATTTTTTTCAATAATTTCAATATTTTTTCCTCCAATAATTTCAATATTATTTTTTCAAATTATTTAATTTTTATTTTTTTCATAATTTAATATACATTTTTCAAATATGGAGTACATTCTTGTTGTAGTCTATTATGCGCCTATAATAACCAGAATATACACTAAATGAGTTTCGAACATTGATTACGAAAATAAAATTTTTTAACTGAGCGAGGCTCATAAAATACCACATGAATAATTATCGATTAATCAAATTGCGATTTGATTGTGTAAATATTCACAGGAAATACGATGAAACAAATTATTTTCAGTCGATATTTTAATTTTGTAAAATATTACTGATATTTTAATGTTCATATCGTTTATTTATAGTGCATATTTATATATAAATATACCAATTTTATTTAATCTAAATTATTAAGCATAGCAGATTACATATTCGATATCATTTGTTTAGGTTTCCTTTTGTTAAACTCTATTGACTGAATACACGGATATAATTCATACCACATCACCAACTATGCGTTATTCACATATGAAAAGGTTGCAGCATTATCGATACTTAAGGTTATTATACATATATTGTTATTGATATCTTAATAAAAAATATGAAACAATAAATAAATAACATACCTATATAAATATTGTGAATTAAATATATCTACATTAGCTAGTGTATTATCTACATAATCTATAATATACATACTAAGTAATAAAATGATGTTCCATTTCTCAACACGACCACAAAACTATCTAGGAAAAACAACATTCAAATCCGATCTCCAGAATCATCTAGCCAGAAATATTAATTTTAGATATTTTCAAAATCCAAAAACATAACAAGTATTCTAAAAAACATACTTGGAGCTATAATATGATCAGTCAAACCTGTGGTTTCAAAAGACAGTCTACCAAATCCAAAAAGAAGAATTATAGCTAGTGACAGACCAAATTATAAATATTAACACGTGTAACCATTGAAATATATAACTAAAAAAGTGGAAGAGGTCACTAGACAATGGTGCGGAACTTTGGACTCTCAGCGGTAGTTAATAGGTTTGCGTGTTCACTTCATCACCATTCCCATAGATTAAAACCTAATTAATTAAGTTTTAAGAACCATGTAATCTGTATAGAGGAATTAAAAAGGTTTTAATTTAGTCTAAGTTTTGAAATGATATTGTCACCAGATTTTACATTGTAGTTGGCCGATTGCTACGTGCGGTATCTCCGTAAGATGAGACAGAGCCCAGGTAGTAATAAAATCATTGCCACGGGGTCCTTTGCTAATACGGTCAAAAGAAAGTAACCTCCCCATCTCTTAGACACCAGTGCTCGCGAGTCTGCTCCTCGCAATGAGGACAAGTGGGAGGTACCCGAGGCACGCTACTCGACAATGATCAGCATTTCAGTGCGGCAGGTACTATGGCAGACCAAAAGTTTCAGTGTAATTGAAACGGGGTATATCTGTTAAATCTCTGTGATTTACCATTTAGATGAGGTATAGTACCTGGTAAATCTCTAAGATTTACAATTTAAATGAGGTATACCTGGTAAAACTCATCGTGCCTATAGGTCCAACTATGACAGTGATAGTTTGATGTTGGCTTGTGAAGAAGTAGGAAACGGTATGTCAATAAAAAAAGCTGCAGAAAAATACAAAATACCTCGTCGAACCCTTGGCAATCGATTGTCGAGAACACATGGTGATACTCCTGGTCGCCCAACCGTCTTTACCAAAGCAGAGGAATCAATGCTAAAAGGCAATATTCAGGCCGTGGCAGATTGGGGTTATCCTCTAACGATGATGGACTTTAGAATACTTATCAAAGGTTATCTGGATTTACATGGGAGGCAAGAGAGGCGTTTTACAAACAATGTTTCTGTGTGAATGTCACGTATTCTTTCGTATCACGAAATGGTATTTTCTTCAGGAGAGCTGGCAATATAAAGCGTGCACGTTCTGCTGTTGATCGCGAGGACATTCTGAACTTTTTCGAACGTGTGCGACCGGTACTTGAAAATGCTTCGCCAGGCTGTGTGTTCAATTACGACGAAACGAATGTTACGGATGATCCTGGCGCGAAACTCGTGTTGGTTCAAAGGGGAACAAAGCGGGTAGAACGCGTGCAAGAACATAGTAAAATGACAAATTCTCTGATGGTGTGCGGCAATGCAGTGGTGTGCGGCAATGCAGCAGGAGATTTGCTCCCTCCTATGGTAGTCTACAAAGCGGCTCATCTTTACGAAAACTGGCAAATTAGTGGTCCTCCAAATACTCTTTACGATGTGACCCCAAAAGGCCGGTTTGATGGCAGAACTTTTGGAAGATGGTTTAAGAAAATATTCTTGCTTTTCGTACAGAACAAGCCTGGAGTAAAAATTCTCATCGGCGACAATCTGGCTTCACACGGTGGCACTCGCAAAGCAGAATAATATTTACTTCTCGTCATTACCACCAAATTCAACTCACTTAACCCAACCA
>JAUZND010005429.1:0-11212 GCA_034780555.1 Coelogynopora nodosa
TCGGAAATTAAACGAGATAAAGTGATGTATAAACTTTTCTCTGATTTACTCAATCTAGAAGTTGAATGTGATAATTGCAACAAAGAGCTGTGTATTAATAGTTGAACTAGTTGAAATAATAGTTGAACAATTTGCTAATTTTTGAAAAGGTCAACATTAAAAATATTTGATAAAATAAAAATAAGGTAGCACGATTTGAATTAATTCCAAACGAAGTAGTTGCACTAGTAGTAGCAGCAATGTAGTAGTAAATAAAGAATTCGTAATGTAGTAGTCAATTTATAAGTATAGAGCAGAACGCACAAATACGACCGTTCACGACAAGAGCTCGGAGCAGAATGAATTTAAGTTGCAAAAGCTTCTCTGTTTATACTTTTTCAGAAAAAAGCAACTGGTGGGGGGAGGGTTATGCTCAAAGGTCAAGGGGTGATCTAGAATCGATTATTCCTATACTACTAATACCCTATTTTAAATATCTTAATTAACTATTAGGGTTACACGAATATTATTATTCCATAAAATAAAATACTTAAATGTTCTATTAAACATTATTATTTAAGGGCTTAATATTAATAGCAGAATACTGATTAAACTATTTCAAAACAAATAAGACAACAAATCTAAGCATTCCTTATATAAATTGCAATAGGCCTAAAACATGATAACTGTAGGTCATGCCTGTGCAGTGCATGCCAAACCAGAATCAGAAAAAGAAAACTGACTGCCTATGGCCAGACAAAGCAATAAAATTCCCAACAAAAAATGTTTATTAAGTTACAGGGTTCAGAACTCTCAGTAGGTAATAATACTAAATTCATTTAAAAAATAGCTCATTATATACACTAGATTTATTAAATGATTATGATCTTCAGTCACATTTTATTATTTCATTTAAATCTACACTTATTATTTTTTCCTATTAGTCTATTAAAGTCATAATATAGTACCTAGAAGTGTTCTAAATTAAAATATTAGTTTAGTTAAAATGAAAATTGTTTAAGCATATCAATTTCAATATTTTTGAGAAAAAGTGTATTTTAAATCAATTCAGAAATACAAAAATAAAGATTATATGCTAACAGTATAAAAGCTGTCATGAATTTTATATGCACTTAATCTCAAATCAAAATTACATAGGTAACAGTTTTCCGTGTTTTGAAAATAAAATTTCATATTTAATGATTTTTTAAGGTTGTTATGACTGCAATAAGCCTGTACATATTATAGGCATAATAGATTAATACAATATAGAATAAATGAACATGTAACTTAATTCTATTGCATTAAAACAACACAAAGTTTTTTCTATATTTTGTAATAATAATAAAAAATTAAAACAATAATCTAGATATATTAAATTATTGAACATAAATTAATAACAAAATTTTGCATGTGCAAATATATAAAAATAAGAAAGATTGATAAAAATGAAATATTGTAATATTTATTAAAATATAGTTAAATAATATGAACAAAACATTCAAAAAAATAATTCTATTGTAATGTATATATGGTTAATATTAGTATTTTTTTACTATACCTATGAAACTAAAAGCATTATTATAAATTGACATATTAAATCTTACATATTTTTTAATTAGTTTGTTACAAATTAACATAGTTTTATAAATGCTCTATTGCATACATGAAATAAATAATAACTAAACCTGTCCCTTAATTACCATATGTCACTACTTGCTAAATTAATACATACTCATGATAGGTAAATGACTTTTCAGCATTTTATATTTATTTATAGGTACATAGTGTATAATATATAAATAATGTAATTGTATGTCAGGTAATAAAATGCTCATCATAATAATCAAATATTAAAAATGATATATATATATATATATTATATATATATATATAATGTAAATTCTTTCATATATTATTTATGACTCTGTTGCCTACAAAATTACTATAAAGAGATATTAATAGTAACAGAACAGGTTACAAGTACAAATATCATTATAATATAGTAACAGAATAGTAACTTAAAAAATTAATGAACTATATTATAACATTAATTTATATGTAAAAATATTTACTTTAGTAAGTCATCTGTGCTTATAACTAGGTAGGCCTACTTAGTAACAGTATCTATCCATAAAGTAGATCAAGGAAACATGGTTTGAAAAAATGATATAATTTTTTATGATGGTACATGATACTTATTAATATTAGAATAAAATGCCAATGAATTATTTGAAAATATAATTTAAAATATAGAGTAAAATACACTTAAGAATACTGAAGATACTACTTATATTTGTTGTTTTCTTTTTGTAAATGTGGATTGTGATTTCAGTAGGTAAATAATAAATATACAAGTTTGTAATATTGTTTATTTGATACAACAAAAAGTATACAAAAAGTGAGTGGAGAAGGTAAGTGGTGCTCCTAAATCTAAATGCTTTACTTTAGAGGTATTGACATTTTTAGAGACACAGAACGCATATGAGGTAAACAATGTGATTGTTAGAATATATTTTGAAGTTAAATAAAATAGTTATATAGGCCTATTCGTACATATAATGAATATAGATGCAGTTTGGCCTACAGGCATGAACTAAAAACTTGTAATATATATCAAATTAAAAATAATTTTTACCATGTCTTTATAAATACTAAAATGTTAAAGGATAAGTGATATATATCTCCATAAAAGTTCATTCATACAAATCGTTTTATTTAAAAACATGTCATAAGTTTTGCAGAAGTTAGTGTACTAAAATAAAATGTAAGAAACAAATCGATATAATTAAAAAATCTTCCGAAACAAAAATGACGATAAAATAGGAAATACTGTGCAGTACGGTATTTATTACATTTTATGCACATGAAATGTAATAAAATTATAGTAAAAAAATTTCAAACTTACCTGTAAACAAAAAAAAAAGAAGTTTCTCGGAAAACTTAATTGTCCATGTTAGCAAATTTCGGCGCCATTCAAAGACCTCCTATACATTTACTTGTAAATTTTTTTCGATGGTACGATACAGAATTATTCAATTTATTTCATCATGACGTCCTATCTAGAATTTAATAAGTAAAACAAATCCGATATCTAAGGGCGAAATCAAATAATTTTGATAGTCGTTTCTTTTTACTATCGATAATTAATGCGCAATATTGTATGGAAAAAAAGCATTCACTTCATCATTATTAAAAGGATTACCAATAAATTTGAATACGGAAATGCTTTATTCTACAGAAGGAATTATGTTTGGTGGAGTAATGTCAAATAATTATATATCTTGTTTGCGACAATATTAGCAAGATTATTGAAAATTCTTCATAATGCATCAATGTAATGTCTAATTCGGTAGAAACAATATGTGTATAATTGTTTGCTTTTTTTCTTATTGCTTTACCAAACTGTATTGTATATAAATAACAATAATCATTATTCTTCAATATATTTATGTGTTGGTGGATATTATTAATTTTCATTGCCTACTATTTTCTTCATGACATTTCCTATAAGCTCAACGCTCAAAATAAATAACGAAATCGATTTTTTTTATTCGGAATCTGTTGTCAATATTATTTAAATACAATTTTATTTCTAATAAAAAAATTCTTTGGTATATAATAAATTATCTTTTACCACATGACTAAAAGTAGTATTTAACAAAACATATTAATTTATTTAACATATATTTAAATGTTATTCATTAAATTCTTTGTATTCTTTAAATTCAATATTTACGATAACGATAAAAAAAATTAATGTTATTTATTTAATAAGTTTAAGCGTATTAAATAAAAGAAATAAGCGGCTAAACATTGGGAATCCTCTGTTGCATAAGGCAAAACGATAACACCACCACTTATACCGATGGCTGAATGTCAGAAATATACAGTTTATTACATTAGCGCGCAGTGCTATGATTTTATGTCTAAATAAAAAACAAAAACATATATATTACAAAAATGATTAAAAAGTTACTGGAAAGGTCAAAAACCGAATTGCAAAAGTTTCTGTTGTCACTGATGGGCAATAATATAATTTCCACCAAAGGTCAACATGTACTTCTGCCGGATAACAGTGCGGTAGTCGACAAAAAGGCGGTTGAAGCGGCCAAGACGACCACTCGCACGAATGCATTCCTTGCAATAAAGAGAGTTTTTAATGGGGCGTTCAGAAATGTCGATTTCGAAAACGAGGCCGTGATGGACAAAATGCCGTAATTAAAAAATCATAAAAGTACCTGGTATCGAGCGAGATCCAGTCGGTTACCAAAACTTTATCATTCGCAGGGCGAGATGCAGGAAACTGCAGGAAAATGGACAGAAACTGAGGACGGGCGTAACTTCATTATTGCAAAAAACGGTATCGAGGACGGACTAATTATTTTTGAACACAACAACATCTTCGGCTTCTTTGCGTGACAGAAATAGTCAATATGGATGGAACATTTCAAATATCACCTGAAATGTATTTACAAGCCTATTCGCTCCATGTTATGGTGAAGGGAGCTATGTTTCTAATGTGCATAATATGTCTTCTACCTTCAAAGGATATTCCCCCTTACACTAAGATATTCAATATTCTGAAGACTTCCTGCCGACGTTTAGGGTTGAACTTTCAACCAGCAACTTTTTTTATTGACTTTGAAAGTGCCGTTATTATGACAGTTGGACAACTTTTCCCCGAAGCTCAGATTCGTGGCTACCTGTTCCACTATTATAAGGCCATTTGGAGGCATGTCCAACAACTGAACCTAACTATCCGATATCGACAATACCAGAATTTTCATAGCGTGTGTGTAGGGCATTAGCTCTTCCTCTGGTTGCTACCGACAACGTGGATGATGTCGGGCTTAAAGCACTTAAGACTTAAGAGCTTTCGGAAGGTGACGCTCCGGTCGTTTCCTTTAATGACTAAGTGACAGTTACCTGGGTGGATCCCCTGACTGCCTGTTTTCCTGTTGAAATGTTGTCCCAAATTGCCACTATGGATGGTAATCGTACTACCAATCATCTTGAGTTGTGGCATTGTAAACTGAAGAAGGAGCTTAACTTTCCACACCCAAATTTATTCAGAGCTATTCAGCTTTTCAAAGACCACCATCTTCGTCTACTCCGAGCCGGCGTAGCACCTCCAACGCAGCGACGCAAGTACACGTTGACAACACAATGCCTTGTCAGGTTGAAACAACGACTTCTGGATTATGACATTTAACTTTTGAACATAAGCAAACTGATTTTATATTTATATTTCCTGAAGTGTATTTTAACTATGATATTTAACTTTGATAGATAGTATCCATTTTTTTATGCGTAATGGGAACAAATGCGAATTGCAATTTGCTGTAAGGAAAATGGGAAAAGGCGAAGTGGGAAAAGGCGCAATGGGAAAAGACGAAGTGGAAAGCTTGATAGTGGAAAAATATAGATAAATATATAATTCTGAAATAAGAATAAATACAACTAATTTTTAACTTTTAATAGAAAAGCTTTATACATACCTATATATATATATATATATCGCGATTTCATTATATATTTTTTACAAATGAAGCGAAATACATATTCTACCTTTTTGTGGAATGATTTTAATATTTATCAATAGCATAATAAAATCATCAATTTTTTTATTTTATCTTATTTATATGCTAGTTGTTTATAAATTAAGATTTTAATATGTTTATTATATATATATAATTACTTAATAACTTTTATATAAATTACACCTCCATGACCCATTAAAAATAAGCTTACTAGATAATTAATCCGTAATTTTATTACGCTATGAGTAATATAAATTTTAAATATTGTTATTTTAAAAGATTAATATTATAAGTAATATGTATAAAATTATATATTAAAATAAGTAGCATATGAATTCAAAAAATAAATATTAATGCTAATTAATAAATATATATATTTTATATTTTAATTCTCTCTATATTATTTCAGAAATATGTAATAATTACAGTATATTATTGTAAAATAATAAAAACATAATTTTCATTTAATACTTTATAATTGGTATTTAAATTCAACCAACCTGAGCCAATATAATCAATATAATCAATCTTGATCAATTTATTTAATAAATAGGCCTAATTTCATTATTCTATTGATGACTATAAATTTTAAGTTGTCAATAATATGTTAATAATATCAATGTGTCAATTAATTTCACTTTGTAACCGTTTAAAATTAATATAGAATACATTAAAGAATTTATTTTAAAATACCTAATATTTACTGTTTACTTAATTGGAAAATAACAGTGGTTTGAAAACACATTATCAGCTGTTTAAAAGGCTCCCACAATGTTGTGTACACCGTCATTTACTTATTACATTCATTACTAGAATATCTTGCAGAAATGAATGGAAGTGCGGGTTGAGAAATGAAATAACTCGCACGAGCATACACTACCATATTACCTGCAAATAATACTTGGCGATTAAACTTGGCGAAAATTTAACATGTAATCATTTGATAAGCTTCTTGTTACCGAATGACCAGGGCATCTATATATAAATATGTAGAGTACAGTTGGCTGTCATATAAGAAACCAGGAGTGTACATTTAGACGCTTCTTGTCACAGCTTAGGATCCCAACATTCCGGCAACCCTCCAAACCCCGATCCCAACTAATTTCTTTCTAAACATCTTCACATCAAAGATCCGCATTTTAGAATCGCTATAACTTTTATTAAAAATTAATTATTAACAGTATAGAGTTAATTTAAACCGTTCTATAAAATTTAATAAAATCCTCTTGAGAACCAATGTTTGAAATGTAAAATATAACTGTTTTATAATCCTTAATAATTATTCTTTTGATAGTCATAATTATTATCATGATAACTATTTATTTTTCATGTAACAATTATATCTCTCTTGTATGTCTATCTCTTATTGATAATCGCTTAATTTGATTATTTTATATTATTATACCTAAATTAATTTAATGTGCACCTTATAAGACCGTTACTTTTTGTTCAATAATAATGACTGATAATCCATTTATAAAATTGACATCGTGTTTACTTATATTTAGTAGTGAATGATGTTTCATTTTCTACTGTAATTTAATTAAAACTCAATGTAATAAGTTTACCAGTAGGTAATCGTAAATGTATATTTTATAGGATATATAATTTAATCGTTTTGAGCATCACGAACTTTTCTAAATAGTTAAGCGAGTTAAAAAGTGTTATTAACCATTAAGATTTGAAATAGATTTTGTTTACATTTAACAAATAGTAGCTATAATTATCTAGTACTGTTCATATATTAACAAGAAACAGAATAAACACATAGAAAAAAAATATTACAACTTAAAAATTAATAGTTTTCTTTGTTATACATAATAAATAATCTTTTAAAGACATTACTAACAGTAGTATATCACGAAATATATTTTTAACTGTTTTTATAATTTCGAATGATATATCTTTATGTAAATTATTATATTGCATAATTCTTTATTAGCAGTTTAACATTTTCTCATTATGTATTAACGATGTAAAAACACAAAATGTTATTAATTAAATTAGATTTTAAAAATATTAAAAAAAAACACACGCCTTTCATCTGGGAAGTGTCTATTGTACAAATCAAGGCGATAGCACAATTTATACTGACAGGATAGATAGTCAGAAAATATAGATATATCGGTTTCTAAAATAACTTTTATCAATCTAATGTCACCTTTATGTTCGTTAAATATATTTCTTAAAGGTTGGGAAGTTTCCCCAATATATTGTAGCTTGTGTCTTTTACAAATTATTATACATTAATACAAAATTGTACTAAATCAAAAGGGGTACATATTTACAAATGACTAATAATAGTTTTCAGGGAATTTTGAAAACTTATAATTTTGGCAGATGCGTCAAAATAAAAACATGTTTGCATCTACTGTGACCGAATTTATATAGAAATATTATTTTAAAAAAGTGATTGTTTAAATTAAATATACTTTTATAATTATTAATTTTGTAACAAATGTCCTATTCATATTAATTTAGTCTTAGTTAGTAGAAAAAACAGAACTGAGTATAAAGCTAAACCATATTATAATTAAAACATTATGACAACATACCATTATGCTTTAAACTTTCATTTGCCATGTGTGAGGTAACTTCATTTACTAGATTATTTAACTCGTTATCTTGTGAATCAAAATCGGTTGAGACATCTTCTGGTTTTAAGGCTCTGGTAATTCGCGGAGTTAAATTAGGTACACCAGTACGGAAAGGATAGTGGCGATGCTTTCGTAATGAAGCAAATGGAGTACTCATGGCGAAATGTATCAAATAAATTATCTGGAAACAAATTAGGACAAATTCGAAACAACAAATTAAAAGATATATTAATTTTGTTAGATACAATAAACGACAGCTAAATCCATCTGCAGACCGATTTTGGGGTATTTGCCCATCATCAGTACAGATTAGAAATCAAACATGAGTAGTATAAGAAGAGTCGATTCGGCCCTTCGCTTGACCTTTGTCATTATACTTGACCTTTGACTTTTCTCTTCCCCCCGTACCCCCAAAAATTTTTACGATCGGAATTATAGATAATAAGTGGCCAAAAATCTGTCATTGGGTAAATCTTTTTAGGGTAGTAACCTAATGCAACCAAAGTTGGTTTGAAGACTCACAAATATAGGATAAATGTTTTAATACTACTTACTACTATTTGTAAGTAGTATATAAACTTAAACATTTTAATTAGTGTATATTTATATAATTTTTTTATTATTTAATTATATTGTTTTCAAACCATTTTTTAAATTTTGGACAAAAAATGACGTCATTAGTGACATCATTTTTGTTTTTAGCCTATAACTTTTGATATTTACTTTACAACTTATGACAACCAAACTAGGCATGATGACTCATCAATATAAGTCAAATCATGTCTACTACTTTTTTTCTTTTTTATAAGCAGTATAACATTAAAAAAAATTACCATTGCGATCCAATATAAGCATATATATGCATGATCAGAGTGATTTAAATGACAATTCTGACTAAGACTAGTTCACTCAGTTTGATTTTTTTTATACTTATAGATTGATCAGAGGTAGTCTAATGGAGGTAATCAATCATTCAAGTATAAATATTGAATTCACTTATATGAACAATCGGAAGACAGTGTAAGAGACCATCTAAAAAAAATTAAATATTTTATTTATGAGAATAATAAATTATTTGTGCAAAACGAGATTTTAAAATATATGATTTTTAATATTATTTAAATTGTACATTAACATAGAGGAAATAACAAAAGGGATTATGGTTATTAACAGGGTTTCAGAATTAATACTGGACGTGGTTTATCTAAATAAACAATAAGCACAATCAAGGTTTATAAAACACTGCTTTGAATATTACCAGTGTTGTATTATATAAGCCTACATTATTTTAATATTGTTAAGTCTATATATACTATATATATATATATATATATATCGATTTTTACTTGCAAATATCATATTGATATCTGTTTTTATGATTAGTTCAATTTTAATAATCCATTTTTAGTTTGTATTGAATTACTTTGTATGTTTTATTGTCAAATAATAAAAAATTCTATTTACCGCTACTTTTGATCATAAATAAATATTTGTTTATGTATATATATTTACTTCACTCGTTGAATTGACATTTATCTAGAATATAATAATTACACAACAAAAAATAGGAATTGGGAGATTTTTTGCAATGGTGTACAAAGTTTAAGTAAGTTTCTTCAATGGTTAAATCAGTACCTCTTCCTGAAACTTAACGTTGCTACAACGTTGAAGCTAAATTTTAATAATAGGGCTTCCATGAGTAACAATTTAAAAGGCACGTAAAACAAGCAATAGTGAAAACTTATGTGTGGCAATGCTCCTTCATTCCTTTTCTCCAATAGTCACTAGTTGAAAGTATATGAAAGGATGATTTAGGTACCCAAAGCAGAAGGAAAATACAATAGCTTAGTCAGCTATAGGAAAATGTTACAGGACTGCATATAATACCTACAGAACATTGATTATACACATGTACGTATGTTTCTATTAACTGTAACATAATAAGTACATATAACGACAAATCTTATTGTAATTAATGGTAAATTTTACAAATGAATGTAAATATTGTCCCCAAATATAGTAGTATAAATAAGTAGAATAGATATAAGTAGTATATATAATAATATAGTATTTATAGTATATATATAAAGTATATATAGATAATAAGTAGTATAATTATAATAGTATCAATTCTTGATACCTATGCCCCGCGTTTTTTCAAATGGGAAAGAATCTAGCCGCTTGTTTTTATCCAGTGATCACTCTTTTGATTACACCGTTTCTTGGCTTTAATTTGGTACCCATGCCGCGCGTTTGGTCAAGTGGGTAAATCTAGCCACCTGTGTTTATATATTAACCCCACTCGTTCAATTTAGCATTTCCTTATCTTTATTTTGGTACCTATGCCGCGCGTTTTTTCAAGTGAGAAAGGATACAGCCGCCCGTTTTTTATCCAGTGATCTCCTTTGATTACACTGTTTCTTAGTTTTATATTAGTAAGAAAGGATACAGCCGCCCGTTTTTTATCCAGTAATCTCCTTTGATTACACTGTTTCTTAGTTTTATATTAGTAACTAAGCCGCGCGTTTTTTAAATAAGATAGGATCTATCCGCCTCTTTTACTTCTGTAACGCCCTCGTTTGGTTACTCTTTTTCTTAGCTTTATTTTGGTACCTATGCCGCACCTTTTTTCAAATGAGAAAAATTTATCCGCCTGTTTTTATAAATTTACCCCCTCCTTTGATTATACTGTTTCTTGGTTTTATTTAGTTAACTATGCCGCGCGTTTTTTCAAATGGGAAAGAATTTAGCAAACTGTTTTTATATAATTACCCCACTCGTTCAATTTAGCATTTTATTTTCTTTATTTTGGTATTTATGCCGCCAGTTTTTTCAAGTGAGAAATGATCAAGTCGTTTATTTTAATGCAGTGACCCCCTCCGTTTATTACACTGTTTCATAGCTTTATTTTGGTACCTATGCCGCATGTTTTTTTTAGATGGAAAAGGATCTAACCGCCTGTTTTTATCCAGTGCCCCTCCTTATATTACACTGTTTTTAAACGGTGAAATATGGAGTGTGTGCGGCATAGGTGCCAAATTAGGGATAACAAAATGCTAAATTGAACGAAAAGGTCTCTGGATAAAAACAGTC
>JAUZND010005430.1:0-11211 GCA_034780555.1 Coelogynopora nodosa
CCGCCTATAAATACCCGCCCTACCCAACCGATACCCGATACAAACCCCCCCCCCCCCTCCTCCAACGAGACAGGAAAACCTGCTCGCTAAACGCCACGACAGCCAGAAGGTGTCCGCCTTTAATCTGGGCGTCTCCGAGGCTGTCCGCAGCAAGAAGGGCTACCGCGACCCCTCCTTCTATCCCTCCTACCTCTTCCAGCATCGGCCACTCACCCCCTCCAGATTTATAAAGCAGAATGAACTGAGGTGAGCTTCACTGTGGTTGTTTGGCTCGATTGTGCATAATGTGTTTTTGGCCAGTTTGTATGGGTCGAACATTGTTTTTAACCGCATGAGGGAAATATGTCAAAGAATATTAAATTATAGCGATTATATTTTTTTTATTTTCCACATTTTAACGCATTTACGTGAGATTCAAACAAAAATCCTATAATTTAGTTTCTTTCTTTAAAGATAAACACATTTTTATGATGAAAAACACTAATCTAAATCCTGTACATATATTATTATATTGTCTGGATTTAGTTGACTCTAGTACTTTCCTTAATATGTATGCTATAACTATATGATAATGTTATCATTATAAATGTTCATTTATTAATTTAACATTTTTAACATGTAAACCACTAAGACAACAATTGGGACATAACCATTGTCCATTAAGACACTTATCTATAATGTGACACAATAAAGTACATTATGAGTAAGTTAGCATTAATTAACGTAACTATGGTTTAGATATATAAAGGCACTCAATGAGGTATCCAATGCCTTTTTTATTAAAGCAATCGTAATTGTAAGCCGATGGCAATATTTGTCTACGTTGTTGGCTCAATCAGTAGAGAGTATATTATATATTATAGTATGAATCGATTAGTGAAAGATAGAAAGACAATGCCTCATTAAAGCACACATTATTGTAAACGATAAATAAGTAAGCTATACACAATCATAATTGAGAATTCATAAGCTATGCACAAAGGGGTAATATACCATTAGTATGTTAATTAATATATTTAGCTTTATTAATGAATATTATTATGACGCAAATTTGTCCCATATATTTTTAGATCATTATCTTCTAAACTAATAGATAGGCCTACGTCTATTTTATATACACTAAACAGATTATTTTTAACATTACAAAGAATGTGGCGAGATATATCAATATGATTAAAGTATTTGACCCGTATCGTCCCGATTCAAATACTTTAACTAAAACGGATTCCCTGATGTTTAGATCATAAATATAATAAAATTATATTTTAGTGTAATTATCCAAAAAAACATATATGGTATGGTGCATTTTTCAAATGCATTTTATTATTTTGTAGGCGTTGTAATTATTTAATTATAACCCTATGTAACCCTAATATGTATTCGATATTTAAAGTAATGTCGTTTTATTGTGCAACTTTCTGCACATAAGTAATATTGATTGTAATTTATCTGTTTACGAACGTATAAATAATAATAAAAAAAAAATTCCCATACAAAATTATTATTTTTTTAAATACACAATTAGATCTTCAATTAGAAAATGCTAATCATAATTATGACAAATATAGTAAATAACACAAGCGATGTAGTATAAGATGACCCCTTTCTTAAATGGTGCGTTTTATCTGTTTTATTACATCCGTAACGATTATGATTGGCATTTGGGTGGGAACTTTTTAAAATATCAAATAAACTATATTACAGGGTGTCTATAAAGTCTGGAATAATTCTATTATTAATTATATTATTCTTCTGTTAACGCAATTAGTCCGACTGAAATATGCCACCTAACGTCTCACGTCTCATCTATGTAAGCATAAGTATTACAAACTATTCAATTAATAGTATTTAATAGCAGATTTCAATTCGAAATAAATAAAATAAAACTCGTAATAAATATTATATAATGGATACTCGACTGATTTTATAGTTCCCCGTACAGCGTTGATTATTGACCACCCCTCTCCCGGCTTGTTCTTCCAATAGCTCTGATCTCAGCAAACAGGTGAATGAGAAGTCGTCAGTCCGAGAGAACATACGCGCTGATGAGGCCTTTTTGGAGCGCTTGGAACAGGTTCAGTTGGCCGAAGATTTGGCCGCTCAGCGAGATCAGTTCATTCAGGAACGAGCCAATCAGAAACAGATGTATCGAAAGGCGCTTTCGGCACAGGTTAGATAACAATTAAATTTGAGTCACTGAATAATTTGTTTATAGTTGTTGTTTTTATCTTTATCGTGTTTATTATTTTGCCTCTTTTTTCAGAGCTGTGCATACATTTGCATACAAACATTTGCATACATTTTATTATTTCATATAACTGGATCCTGTTCTCTGTAGTATATATTTACTTTCTATTTATTGAAATAAAGTTGGCTAGTTTATGTATAAAAGCCTTTGCCGACCAAGCGCGACGCGACGGAACGACGCGCGGCGAAGAATTAATTTCAGTTCTCACCAAGAACGACGTGTTGTGTCATTTTTTATGTTTCTACATCATTTACAGCCAATTTTCATTGAAATATGCATTTCGTCGCGCGGCGTCGTAGAACAAGTTAAACAATTCCAACTTCATGCAGTTTCGTCGCAACGCTTCACGCTCAGTGTAAATAGGCTTATTGAAAAGTATGCATTCAACTTTTTGAGGAACGTCGCGTCACGTCGCGTTTGGTGGGCAAAGGCTTTTATAGTTTTATTCCTGTAAATGATCGGATAGCTTCTTGACAAAGACTTTTTGAGAATTGGATGCTTTATATGTCCGAATTTAGTTGTTCCGTTCAACAGACGTACAGAATATGTTCATTCATATATAAATGTTAACGAAAATTATCCACAGTACGTTCATTAGTTCAAAACAAATTTTTACTTTTCTTAAGATCCGACCCTTAATTAAATGTTTAAATGTCAATAGAAATCGAACGACAATAAAGTGCCACTGGACGGGAAGATTTATAAAGGTTATACAATTTTAATTATTTTAATTTTGTCATAATTTAACTAACTTTTAAGGACTTATTTAATGTGTCATCGTATTTATATCTCGAATGAAATGTGCTAGGGCGAAAATATCTTCAGCTACATCCGTCCTGTGACGTCTTATTCTATTTTTAATTAAAAGGGTATAATGTTTAATGGATAAATTACATCCATGTAACTATGAATAGATTTTTAAATATTTATAATCCGATTGATTGCCCTTATTTCTTCAAAAAAGAAATTATTTATTTATTATTTATTATTTCTTTATATTTGTATCTTTAACTGTGAAATAAAAATGTACAGGTGCTATCTTAGCCAATACTAATGTTTTGATTGGGAGGTTGTTTGTGATGAGTGTTATGTTATTTCAAGAAACAAAAATGAGTAAAGAAAATTAGTAAAATAGTAAAATAAGAATCGGTGCAAAGGCAAGTCAGTGTGAAATATACTGCGTAATATGAAATATTTAATACTTTATAATATTATCTATACTTTTTATAGTAGTTCGTAATGTAATTATTACTTGCTACAATTTTGCCTCTCCCTCCTCCCCCCCTCCTCCCCCCTCCTCCTGTTACCAGCTGCGCTACAAGCCAGTCCCACTTCCGGAGCGTGAGCCGGACTCCTCGGAGCCGGTGTTCGGCAAGAACGATGTGAGTGAGGAGAAGTTGCTGGAGCGCAGACGCCGGGCGCAGGATGTGCTCAGCGAGCAGCTGGACACGGTGGCACAGAAGAAGCGGGAGGTGATCCTCCGCCGGCTGCAGGAACAGAAGCACGAGGAGGATGTGGTCAAGCGAGCCAAGGAGGAGTGAGTCTGCGGCGGTCATTTTATAAACTTTTCTAGTTCATTATTTCGATTGACGCCAACTTGGTGACCCCGAGTAGACTGAGACGCTATAGCTTCCATATAGGGCTCAATTTATTTATTTCGGTGGTTGTTTTTTTATTATTTTTTGTTTTTTACTAAAATACTTTTAATGATAAATTTTTATTGATTATAATTGATAACAAATAGATGAAATTAATGTATTTCCATTATCCCCCGATACTAGTTTTCAATTTAGTTAAAATTATAATTGCTTTTATTGAATTATTCATAGTAATATTTTAAATATGTTTATCAATAAAAAATAAAAACATTAAATGTCAAACATTTTTATTTTACTTGTTTTCAAATATTATGTTAAAGTACCATTGACCACCATTTGATAACCTTTTGCTGATCTTGAAAAATTAAACACGTCAAATTTTCATTCATTGATTAAATTTCGTTATAAAAATAGACATTGAGATTCATAGAAAAAAGTATTACTGTTGTCAATTTTCCGTAACACATAGCAACAAATCAAATCGTTGTTTCAGTATATCATACTGTGGCCTTCGTACAAACGTTTAGAATCTTCTAAATTGTTATATTTTCGAAAGAAACGCTTGTTCTCTAAAATTAATGGCTAATTTATTAGCATGGAAATATATGTAATACGTACCCTTTTTTCTTGTTAAATTGTTCCATAAAATATACCCATTGTACCGATATATATATAACTAATTTACCCCTTTTATATATTTATTTCGAATATTTATATCCATTCTTAGATGTTTCCTTTTTAAAATCGTACTAAAAGTTTATCTTAAATTTTCAGCCTAACGACCTATAAAAATATATATTGTTTCACACTTTTAAACACTCTATACTCTCCATAGAATAGTTATATTAGGCTATGATGTGTGATCACAATACTCTCCCTCAGTGTAAGTAACCCACCGTGTCTCCTCACCTCTCACCTAGCCTGATGAATGACCGAGCGGCCCGCTACCGGCGACACGTGGATAACCGGCGCTTCCTGGAGGAGGAGTGGTCCAAGGCAGCCGAGGCCAAGCGTGAGAATGAACTGCTGGACCGACTGCGTCTCTCCACCCCCGGCGGCCTCATGCACGAGCAATGCGATAGGTATACCCGCCGAGGCGATCAATAGCTGCCCATTGTAACGTGTAGACCACTTCTGACCGCAATATCATTTTTAGTGTGTTGAAATTAAATAGTAGGCGTTTCTGCTTGAAAAGTTTAGGGCATTATAGCGGTGGGAATTAATTACAGGGTTTAATGTCTAATAATATCTCAAATAAACGAACGCCGAGTGCGCATATCACTTATGAATGAATTTAATTTACGCGATTATATACTAAAAAAATTTTTAATATGAAGTAGATTAAAATATAGTAATTAAATGCATCACTACAATTGAAAATATCCATTAAAAAGTCAGGGCCATTGTTAGTTTGTAAGCCCATAATATCAAGCTATTTTATTTAATAAATTAATATTTTTGTAAAAAAAAAAAGTTTTTTTTGCGGTCACTGTCTATACTTTCATTACCTTATTATTGTATTATATTTTTTATTATTCATATATTATATTATTACTTTTGGCCGTTATCATAAAAAAATGTATAGTAACATTCATGCCTACTAGCCATTTTATTTTAATTCGATGCCTTCAAACCTCCTAAAAAATTGAAAAGGTTTATTGACTTACTTAGACTGAATTATATAGACATTATAACGTGCGTAATATTATTAATTTAATATAATTTGATAATATTATACTAATCTACAATATATACAGTATATCAATGCATATTGCTACAACACCCATGATATACTCTTTACAGGTACCACCGCTGCTGCCAGTGTCGACGCAAGGTCTCCAATATCGGGGAGAGCAACCTGTGGAGCGACAGCTACTACATTCCTGGTTCCCGGTATATCTGCTAAGAAGCTGTGACAACACTCACTCACTCACTCCTTCTCTCTTTCTCTCTCTCTTTGAATGCCTTGGCTGCCTCGAGCTGTGAATTTCTCCCTGTGAATTGAAACTTGGATTTCTTACTTGGATGTCTTACAAGTCCTGGATTTCTTTTAGGATCCATGTTTGTTTATGAATTTCATGATAATGTCTGTGTAAAATCTGAACATATTACATGTTTTATTAATATCTAGAAAGTTTTTTATTTTTTCTAACATTGATAATCGTATTATGAAAAACATAATTCTTCGATTTCATATCAAAATTTAAAAAAATATCTCTATAAGAAATTAATGATATTCATTCGTATTTTACCCCGATGTTAGCAATAAATTTCTAAATTTACCCACATCTTTTTGGTATGGATCTTGCAAGATCTTAGTAACAAATCTGAGTTTGAATTCATCGGGACTGTACTGGTGACTTTCATACTATATATATTTCAAGTATGGCTTATTTTGTCACCATCCCCCCCTTCTTCCATCCAATCGGCTAATCTATATTTGCCTAACATTATTTCCATATTTTTTTAGTTGTCAAATTTATTATCATATAATCAGTTTGATTTTTTTCCGATAGAGCAACATGAGGTAGACACCTGACTATAATTTGAGTGGTGAAAATTATGTTTAAGTCTCGAAAGACTTATTTGTGTATACTACAAAATTGCCCCCAAGACGTTCGTACTGCTGATACTTTTTTTTTCAATAATTTAGATGTGCTTCCTGCTTTTTGTTTGTCTACTTTATGATTTGATTTTGGTTTCACTAATTATTTGTAAATCTTAGAATTATGCGCCTGGTTTTACTATATAAGATTTTAGCTTCATTATCAATAAGTCTTAAGATTTTATCAGATTTTTTTATTGATGAATACAATTATGACTGTTATTACTATTCTGTGATGAAACTTGTAGTTTTGACTTGATCATTTTGTCCGAATATACACGTACTTATATGATCCATCTTACTGTTTTAAACTTACTATAAACTTACTGTTTGAAACTACTCAAATTTTAAACAACACGAAAATTTCATAATTAAATTTTACGATAATTAAATAAATTTTCAATATGTTATTTTTATCCACGCTCAGTTGTAGCAGAATTAAATTGACTTGACTCATCGTCAGTGTTATATGAAACCGTCGTATCTCTTAATTTTGGACATATATAACATCCTTATATAATGTAAAATTATAGTTTTTTAATCAAATAGTAATATTTATGTTTATTAACATCCGTTTTCTTCAAGTTTATTCAAGAAACTTGGCGGTTTATGTAGAACACCGACGTTATTTTTAATTAAAAGTAATTCATCCTTGTGAGATATGTTTCTCCATAATTTATCCTCCAAAATTTACAATAATTATAAATAAACAACATTTCCTATTCCAATATATTGATATGTTCCGTCTAAACATTTCTTCAATATTTTTATATATAACTGTCTATAGGCCATGAAGGCGCCGCCGGTGTAATTTTATTTAATAAAAGGTTAACTTTTTGTAAACTGTTTAATAACATGCAATAAATAAATAAAAATACTGATTATTTATTGTTATAAAATTAACAATATTTCTGAAAAAACCTGACAAACAAATTGTGTATTCTTGAATAAATGTCATATTTGTATTCAAATTAAAGCGTATTGATCAATAATGAAGGACTTTCACCAATGTAAATATCATTTAGTAAAATTATAAATCTACAAATCTAAACACATGTAAAAGAAAATGCAAGTCACTATCTTAATACTCTTTTTAGAAAATTCACTAACTGAGGGGGGGGGGTGGCTAGCCCCCTCCCTCTAATTATTAGCGCCTTTAACGATGTAATGCTTTCGCCTTTTTTGTAAAAATAGTAAACTATAAAAAACGTACTAGACGTGTGCAATGAAAAAATAACACAAATTTTCATTTTTTTAAGTGACTTTATTGACTTAGATTTCTAACTACCGAAAAAATACATTTGAGAACCAAGTGGTTTGCCAACGATATAATGATAAAAGTTTACTAAATTATTACATAATTTACAAAATTATTACATAATTTACAAAATTATTACATAATTTACAAAATTATTACTTAATTTACTAAATTATTACTTAATTTACTAAATTATTACTTAATTTACAAAATTATAACTTAATTTACAAAATTATAACTTAATTTACTAAATTATTACTTAATTTACTAAATTCTTACTTAATTTACTAAATTCTTACTTAATTTACTAAATTCTTACTTAATTTACTAAATGCTTACTTAATTTACTAAATTATTACTTCATTTACTAAATTATAACTTAATTTACTAAATTATAACTTAATTTACAAAATTATTACTTAATTTACAAAATTATTACTTATTTTACAAAATTATTACTTATATTACAAAATTATTACTTATATTACAAAATTATTACTTATATTACAAAATTATTACTTAATTGTTCTTCCTTAATTATTCATATATTTTAGTAGTATAGAAAGAGTGGATTCTGCCCAAAACCCCCCCACAAAAGTAAAATGAATTTTCGCGGCAAATTATTATTTTTTTATGATCCGGATCATTATGGATCATAAATACATCAACATCCTTCATTGGGTATATCTTTTTAGGGTAGTAACCTATGACAACCAAAGTTTGTATGATGACTCACAAATATTTGTATACTACATACCAAACTTTGGGAGTAATATATAACCTTAAAAAAATTTATTTGTGTCTAATTACATTATAATATTATTAGTTAATTATAAATATTGTTTCTAGACCGTTTTTAAAATGTTGGACGAAAAATAATGTCATTCGTGACGTCATTTTTGTTTTTAGCCTATAACTTTTGATGTTTACAACTTATGACAATCAAACTTGGTATGATGACTCACCGACATAAGCCAAATCTTTTGTACTACTTTTTTTGTAAGTATAGTATAAATATATTATTTTTAATTTTTTTTTATTTAATAAAATAAAATTTAATAGATAGACCTTCAGAATAGCTATGAGCTAGATTCAATTTTTCGAAATCGGTTGAAATTTAACGATCATAATGATCCGGATCGTAAAAAAATTATAATAATTTGGCGCGAAAATTCAAATTCATATTATTTTTGTGGGGTGGGCCGAATCCACTCTTCCTATACTACTCACTTTTATTTTATAAATTTATTTATTCTTTGGGTATATTGGGCATGTGATGGATATGGTTGAGATTGTTGAACGGAATACCAATGAGAAAGGGCTACATGTGTTCTTGGATTCATGGCAAGTGATCGACTCCGACGAACTTCAAATGTATGTGGGATTGCTTCTTCTAACTGGAGTCTACCATTCACAGTAATCTTGAAGCTATTGAACACTTGTGTAACAAAGAGTTTAGGCGACCCCTTTTTGGGAATGCTATGACCCGTAGAAGATTTAGTAACATTACTAGATGTTTGCGGTTTGACTCTAGAGCTACTAGACAAGATCGACTGGAACGAGACAAATTGGCCCCAACCAGGGAATTTGCCGACAAACTTGCCGGTAAGTGTCGGTCTAATTTCAAACCGGGTCCCAATGATTGTGTTAATGAACAACTCGTCCTGTTTAGAGGAAGAAGTTCATTCAAAGTTTACATACCCAGTAAGCCAAGAATGTACGGTACTGAAATTTTGGTTTGCTATGATGTCCAGACTGCATACTGCATGAATTTTTACGTGTATTGTGAAAGATAGGAAGAGGTCCCGAAATAGTACAGGGGACATGTGTTGTACTCCAATTTTTACTGAATATATATCATGGACTCAGGACGCAATGTCACTGGAGATAATTTCTTTTCTATTAGTTTGTTATCTGAAGCATTGGGACAAATTAAATTTACAAATATTGGAACTATCGGCAGAAAAAAAATTTTACACCCTGGGATTACGAACAGGACTGGTAGAGAGGAAAATTGAACGACTTTTGCTTTCCAACGTGACACCACTCTCCTCTCATTTGTTTCCAAGAAGGATCGTCTTGTTGTTCTAATGTCAAGTCAACATCACATAGGCGAAATTCAAAATGAATGACCAGATAAAAATCCAAAGGTTATTCTTGAATATAATCGAACAACATGTGCTGTTGATAATCTATATAAATATATTCGTACATGTACATGCAAACGAAAGACAAAAAATGACCGATGCTATTATTCAACAACTTTTTCAACATCATTGCATACAATAAGTATGTTTTTTCCTGAATATTTAACCAAACTATACTCAAACAATGTCTCACAAACGTTGGATGTTTATTGAACAATTGTCCCTTGCTATATGATCAATGATGCTGTCGTTGCAGGCCAGCGACATACATCATCAAAATCAAGAAATCCAATCTTAGCATCGACGCCTAGCTGCAGGCTGACCCTCCAAGGAAGAGGCGGCGGTACGTGCTTCTTGTCCAAGAAATGTAGACAAAAAAATCAACTGAGGTAAGATTACATGTAGTAAGCCAGTGTGCCAATAAGTTATTATGTGAAAAGTACTTAGATTGTACACAATAAGTCAATACATGTCTAACCCAAACAGCCGAACTTTAAGAAATTGCATACTGTATAATTACCATAATTATTGTAGCCTTTTGTTTTTATATTCATGAATATGTTTGCTGTTATAATATATTATAAATACATCTTGACTGAATACATAGAATATAACTAAAATTATAATAAGATAGTTGTGATTATTTACAATAGAGGTCGTTAGATAGAACCCCCCCTTCAGTAGATGCGTTGGTATTTTTTAAATGACGTTCATGGCTAGTAATAATAATTAACACAGGATTTTTTAAATATTTAAAATATTCTGTTTAGGTTAACATTCCGCGCTTGAGATTCATGAATGTTAACCGAAATCACCTAGGTGATTCCATTATTTTAGAGGGATCAAAAGTGTAGTGAGCTGGCAATGGTAGTTAGAAGGTGCAATTATCTAGGTTAATACCTTTAAAAATTGTTTTAATTATATAAAATATATATTATATAGTGTAATTTTAAGCCATCAAAAATTAAAGGTGAAGTGCACTGCGCAGCGGTACCCTTTCTAAAAAATTACAAATGTATATTAAATTATTGTATGTAGCTCTTCTTAAATATTTTTAATTTATGCCTTGTTATGCAAAATATCTCAGTGTGCATGTGTGAAAAGTATGTGCATCACAGAAAATCGGCAACATTTTGTAGAAAAAAGCATTTTTTTATAACTACAATGGCACCTTTTTTAGATAGCCACCCCACTCTTTTAAATCCTAGATCCGCCACTGAACTCTACCGCGGTGGCGCAGAGGTAACTTGCATGCCTCTAGTACCGAAGGTCCCTGGATCGAATCCCGACCAGGCCACCTTACATGATTAAATTCAGCGGCTGCCCAGAGAGGCTCAGGGACAGTGCCCGCTGTG
>JAUZND010005431.1:0-31796 GCA_034780555.1 Coelogynopora nodosa
AATTTTTGTTGGAGCAGTGGCATTTTATTCTTAGAATAACTAACCCTGGACTAACTCTTAATCCGGGATTAAGTTATTGCACGTTGGAGCATTCGGCTGTAGTAACACTTAAAACGTTAATATATTATTGTTACGTATTGTTAGAAATTAGATATTTTGATTATAGCATAATCCTTCACGTTAATCACATAATATTAAACCAATTTTGAAAACTTATGAAGTAGTAATTGTACGTATGAACCTATGTATATTTGGGGTGAATGTTCTGTATAACTAAAATAGGTGCAAAAATTGATTGAAATAATTAATTTCAAACGTTCGTCATTCATTTTTGGTTATTATTCCTACAGTCGATACTTTAAATCGAAAAAAAATCATTTTAAAATTACGCTTTATAACATACATTTAAAAGTTTAATTAGATATTGTATCTTTGATTAATCAATAATTATAATCACTAATTTTATATTACATTTTGATATTATGTACACAATTTAAAATTAAAAGTTTTACATTTATATATCATTTTCATATAGATATTTCAAAAAATAAATCTAGATTAAGTCTAAACAAGTATCTAAATAAGTTAAATCTAATCAAGTATGTCCAGACAAAATCCGTGAAAGTTCAGGTAAAGCCGATAAAATGTAATTATATGTTTATTGAAATTGCAATATAATTTAATTGAAATATAATATAATTTAATGCAATTTAATTGCAATATAAAAGTAGATATATGTGTATTAATATTTATAATAAATTTGTTTTTGTAATAATTAACAATTTACCATTTGTAGTTATCATTAGTACCTCTCAATGGTTCCTGATATTATTCTAAATACTGTAATATTTATTATTATTTTTTGTCTTAATTTGGCCTTTTATTACAAAAGAACAGTTTTAAAGAGTTGACAACAATTTGTGAACATATTTTATATTAAAAAATAATTATTGTATTACATGCGTGAAATTTTATTTTTAAATCAATTAATTAATTAACAATAAATGAAAATATTTATGTCTTCTTAGTATACAAGTATTACAAATCTATATATGTATATAGTATTATGAGTAATTACAATGTAATATAATTTACTTGTTTTTCCATATTTGTATACTTATTACTTATATATGTTCTAGCCAATATTCTGCAATATACTATATTGTTTGTGGGAGTACTTTCAAACTACGGTGTTTATGTGGATGCTGGTCGAAGGAATTCACATTCATAACATTATTGCTATAAATGTATTTTCAACTAAGCGAGGGATACTACCCTATGCCCTTCTTGCTTGGGGTAAGTTTGTGCATAATTTAACTTAATGGCGTTTCCTACTTTTAAATGTTCTTTGTTAAATATCTTTGTTAAATATAAATAAATATGTGCGTTTTTTAGTGTTACATATATTTATAAATGTTATCTAATTGCTGAACATTTAAACTATAATTACGTTTATAACAAATTAAATAGAACATATAACAATTTAGTAGTTCATTTAACTAAAAGTATTTCAGGATACGTTAATGATTTAAATAAAAGTCATTCTTATTAATATGATTGCAGTTGTTTCTTTATTGTCACCATTTCATCATTTGCTGAACTATTTTCTCATTTTTCAACATTTCATTTTCATTAAAATATGTTTGATAATAGGAATAAATAATCTTCTTAATTATAAATTATTATTTTATGACTTTAATTTTTGTACATATTATACAATCCTAATTTAATTATTTATAATTTTATTTTATTAAATTATTATTAATATTAAGTTAATATTATTTAATAAATAGAATTTAAAATATAAGATATAATTAATGTTAAATAAAAATTTTTTAATTGCTTTTGAATATTTTCAATTAACATTAATTTTATGATTATTAACTTTTATCAAGCGGTCTTGTAAAAAGTAATAAATTTGTTTAAAAATTGTAGGTCACTTATTTTTTCCGTTTTTTCTATTATATTATCATATCAAATGACAAAGTCAAAAGTTTTAGTTGTTTCTTAGCAGCAAATATATTTGTGCCACATCATAATTAACCATAACCTAATAAAGAACTTTAATCGATTTCAGTGTTTCCCATTCCCCTCACTATCATATGGGCCACACTTATGGTTATATCGCCACAAACGACTTCGTGAGTGTTTATCGACTTACTCAGTGGATAACTGTTGCTTTTATAGTTTCAGATTTTGTGAAACAAAAATCCATATTAACTCATAATTGAATTATCATTCCTAATAAATACTTCACATATATACCATAATTTGTCAGTTGTTAGTTTATTGCATTGGTATTTAAAAAATTCAGTCAAAAGCTCCCATTTATAGCTAGTGTTCAATCTTCTCAGTCTTTCCTTCTCTGTATCTCTATCTCCACCTCTTTACCTTATATTTGTCTATATCTAAAAGTATATGAATATATATATATATATTTAAACATCTTCTAAAATATATAACATAATTATTTTCAAGATATGTAATTCCTTGAATTTTTATTATTCAGATTAATAATTTATTTTTATTTATAACTTAAGAGAATATCCTCAATTATTTTTATTTCATAATTCAAATCTGCTTGTTTCTTAAGTAAACATCGATTTTTGAATTTCTGTCTAGTTTAGTCTTCCGGCAGGCACAGTCGTACCAAACAAGGAATATTTTCTCTCTCTCTTTTTTGTATTTATATATATATATATATAAATATACTACTGCATAAAGACAAAAATTATTTGTAACTAAGTTACACAAATTAATGTTCAAAAAGTTGTGTCTACGCAAATCAAATAAATGTAATGTGACAAATGTGTTAACTAATGAATTTATAAATCTAATTCATCAGAAGTGATGACAAACCCGAAAAGGATTCGTGAGTAATACAATAAATTCTTTGATTACGTTTTTTAAATTTTTATTATTTATGCAAAACAATTATGTTACTGATTGAAACATTTTAACATCCTTATCGGTCCTATTGAGGGGGTGGTTAACTTCGGTTAATACAAATTAAATGACTGCTTAGTGGAAATGCAAACGAACCTTTTGCTAAGGTTTAGTAATGATTCTAATTAATTATATTGTTTACTGTCACTGTTTTTCCCCGTTCATCATTAACAGTTGATGTAAATGACATGCTCACAAGATTGACAGAAATTTGAAAATAACAAAAGCCTGAAACATCAATATCGCACTGTCCAGACCACCAGTCTGTTGCAAGAGTATTCGGATTGATAATTAGTGTATAGAGTAGCTAACTATCTTACATATATTTAGCTGCTCAACAACCTGTTTTCCGGTTGTAAACAATTTTATGAGATTATAATTGCAAACATTCATAATTATCATTATGACATTATCCACACTTCCAGAAAAAAGTTTATGAAGGATTCTTCTTCTGTGGTATAAAAAATATTTAAATTCTCAAAACAAATGGTAGCATCCTCTAATGGCAATCATCCACATTTTGTGCAATACATAGCGATCATAATTAACATGTTATAACGTATAAATCATTTTATCGTTCTGCTTCAGGGAGATATAGATAGTCTTCACTGTTACAAAAGTATGAAATTTACAGCATAGTAGATAATATATAGTGGGTATATAACGCATTGAGTGGATGAATTAGATATTAGTTATAATCGTGTTGCTACATTGCTAAGGAATAGCTATAGCTTTTCACTTAAATTCCTGAAGGTCTGAAAGTCTTAACAGTCATACAACATTAATTTTCTATAAATTTACCTATGTGTTTAACAGTACCTACTCAATACCTAGCAGTTCCTTTGAATTATCAAACAGACGTTTGTTTTCAGCATTTAGACGTGTTGAAAACTGACCATAGGAATATTATCTACTGGATATGTGAACAATGTACCGCTGCTGCACATAATGTAATCAATATTCTAAACCTAAAACGTAATTAGTGATCATATTATTAAGAGTTAATTAAGTTGATATGAAACATTTAAATTCTATAATTCAGATATAATCAACTAGGCTATAGACAGCACCCTTAAATGTCATGAAAGTTTGGAAAGTTTCACAAACTTGATGGAGGAGAATGACTTTTGTTACCTAGCTAGATAAAACATTTATTGATTAACAAATAAACAGAATTCCGAATTTCACAATTTTATAAACATTTGAAATCTGTCACTATTAAGTCATTGTGGTGGTCATCAATTAAAACGGCGTTCATTTAGGAATATAACGCACAACAATATTGTTCCGTATACTTGAAACGTCCACCCTCACAGACACAAAAGTTGAACTAATTTCATAACAATTAATAAGCATAGGCATTTAAATACCTCCGTGGTGCACTGACATATTTACTAATACTTAATCATCACTGAGATTCTTCGGTAACTTTAGCTAAATGCATTGTCTTGCTTTTATTATATATATATTTCGCAACTCTCTTGACTAAAAGATAAGCATCTAAATATGCTTTATATATTATGATTAAATTAATTTAATGATGAAAACATGTATATAGCGTGAATGTATTATTTTAAAATGCAAGTACGACAATATCTATTATAATTAATATGTTAAATAGCATGTTGTTTATTAAAACGGTGACATAGCGTTTCGCCTAATGTTGTTTTGCCCAATCCCAGTTCGCGTAAAATCTTTTCGCCTAAATCTATTTCATGTAATACATTTGTTCACGTTTAATTTAATAATTTGTTAAACATGTGAAAGTATGAATGCATATAAAACTCAATGAAAATTGATAATGTTCATTTGAATACATTAAACATGTAAGAAATACATATAAAATTCAGAGAAAATAAAAAATGATATTCATTTGAATAGATTAAAAATATAAGTCACAATATATTTAAAAGTCAGTGGACATTTAAAATACTTTAAAAAAATTAAAATTGTCATGATTAATGAAATGTCAGTTATTTTCTATTACTGCTGTATTACGACAACCTTCAAAACGGCACTTCCAATATGTTTTTTTCTCTACTTCTATTATTTATTGATAAGATAAAAATTCTCTAACAACAATTGTTGACCACCTCGTTTAAATGTCACGTAATCCATAATAAATTTCTACTGCTATGGAGTAATAATTATTATTATATGGAATGTTTCTCTATTCACAGATACAGAACAATTAAATTAGACTAATCGGAACAAATCACCTTCATCAGCAATTACGTAATCATGAGCGACCTGAACAATGGTTAGGCGATTCAATATTAGGCGAAACGCTACGTAGCCATTGAAATAGGCAAATCTAAAAGACACGAAATACAATCTAAACAGTTGTGTAGCGCTATGTAATATTTTATTAAATATATTAATTGTTTAATAAGTTTGTACAAAGCTTTGTTGTAAATTTGTTTTAATTGAATCATTTATATCTTCTTAATATATTGTCAATATTGTATATGCAACACAAAATCAGATTTATAATCTGTATTGTTTCAATTTATCATTTAACTGTTGAGAAATTTATAGTGATTAAATTATTATTTAAGATTGCTTGAGTAATGTACCTTTTTTAACAGCTTTTGTTACCATAGAGAAAGCAGGAAAAATGTAATGTTAAACATTTGATTCTCCAACAGAAAAAAACTAATAAATGTACATTCTATTGATAAACGTATGTATGTTATATTCTAATGACAAGCTTGTATTATGTCACTAGTATTAGTAGCAGAAGTGGATTAATAGGAATTCAGATCGCTTTCCAGCACAAACATTTAATATAAATATTTAATGATTAATTATAATTTTCATGCAAAAGTTGTATTGTATTTATATTGAACTGTGATAATTTAGCAAAATAATAGAATCAAACATTGAGTGTCATTGAACCCCGTGTTCGTGTCCTGTTTATGTTGGTGGGGTTTTAGTCTGTTTGGTCCAGTTTTATTTTTAATCAATGTAGAGATTTATATATAAATTCATGTAAAGTTTGAGCGTAAAAAATACATTAATATTATTTATTTCTTATAGATGTTGGTTCATGTATCCCTTGGAGAAAATTTATTGGATTCTAAATGGAGTTAGGCTGGGAGCATTTTTGGTAAGAATTATGGTAGGCTCGTACTGTTAGAAATTATATCACGTATTACTTATTAAAATTAATTAAGTTTTTTTTATCTTTTATGTAAATATATTCATCCTTTATACTTAAGTTTAACCGAGGATTTGAGATATGGCTTCGGTTGTCAAATATCGGCATATCCAATTATGCGCACATCGCAGATATTGATATAGTATAATCCTAATCAAAAAAACTTCGTTTTAAAATGGAAGACAATATGTGCCTATATATGGAAAAAGTAATGAAACCTTCCTAACTCAGTTAATAAATATTAAAATTAGACGCCAAAAATAGAATATGCTATTTATTACGGCAATCAAAACAATTAGGTACATAAATATATAAAGTATATAAATGTCAATTATAATGATATTAAACAACAATTAAGCCCATATTTAGGGACCCTTGATTGGATGCCCTAATCATGCCTTAAAGATTAATTGTATTGCTGTTAGCGACTCATATTTTTGAAGCCCTGTCATTTGTTATATTATAACTAAGGCTTGGAAAATAAATAAAGCAAATTAAACCCGAAAAGCGCATATTCACCACAAAAATCTTCCAGTTCGATGCCGAAGTCATCGACCACGTTGAATTGCTCCAAACTAGTAAATAATTAGCTATATTCCCAAGTGAAAAGGCTGCTTGCAAAGTCGGGTGGAATGTTAATAAGATGAAACATATTGTGAAAGTCTCCGAATATATCAAGCTGGAGAAAATTCACAAGACTTGTTAACTGGGTACAAATATATTATATACAAAGAAAATACAAAATATATAAAGAAATGCCACAATAAAATTAAAACATCTATCAAATTAACAAAATATTTAACGCTTTTGCCTTTCAACTAAAAGGCGTAACTATGGAATAGCTAAAAGTACAAATACTCTAGTAGCTCATGGTTTTTTAAATGCAACTTATGTCAAAAACTAAAATCTTCAGGAATCTAATAATTGAAGGTCCAGGAACAATATTTGGTTGGTAACACATTTCCCACCGACAGCGAAATAGCTGTAATGGCCAAGTCTTTTTTTTGTGGGTCACGCCCTTTTTAAGTAAAGTACAACCATCCGCAAGGACTGTAACTACAGAGCAGTTGGACCTAGGAGGTTGCCTGACCACTCAAAATGTGCGCAATGACCACATTAGGAGGGTCAGAAATACATTTTCATATCCAAAAGTCAATGGTTTTTAAGATAATGGCCAATTTATTTAATTATATGGATTTGTACAGGTTTTGCCTTTACTACAGCCACAAAACGTCACATATTTTATGTTTCTTTCTAAGCAAGTGTACGTTTCAGTACTCGTACATAATGTTGGGAATTTTCATGGAGGGGGAATGTCATCTGGTCTACACGATACTGGGAGTATCACTAGTGTTATGCCAACATCCGCTGCTTGATACCCATGCTGGAGTGGATCTGGTTTGGTGACTGCAGGAGTTGGGGCTTGCAACCGCATCTTACACTGCAGATATGCTCACCTTATGTGTTATTGTATCTTTGATGAACTGCACACAAGCTGGTTGAAGTTCAGTTCTTTCTTGGAGTTGTGGTACTGCTCTCATCGATATTCATCAAAAGTGATGCAGTCGGTCTTCTTAATGTAGACACAAAGAAATTTTCAGCATTGCTTGTTATCTGTGGTGACAGTTCTTCTACACCAAACCCTTCCAGTAGGAAGAGATCCATAGATGATTTCAGGCCAGACAGCTTTGGACCCACCTTTCTGGTACTGTAGCAACCGCTGAGAGTATGAATGGTTGGGCGTGAGACACGACACCAAACTGTTGTTCAGTTGATAAACCAACAAGTCGACTGGCACAGTTATCTTTGTTTTACGGTTACCGAACTTTACGTACAGCTTTAATAATTGCCAGGTTTTTTTGAAGTGAAAGATGAGGTTGACAAAGACATCTGTGTCAGGTAAGTCAACCAATACTGATTGAACCCCTTGTTTCACAACACCACCAATTATGTCGTCGGCTTCTTTTTAGTTGCTTGAGAGCTCTGCGATCTGTGTTTCAGTGCCAGCTAAAGGTTTCGTGCTTTCACCCCTATATACTCCAAAGTAGATCTCCTTGTCCGACTCAATATTCTACAGCATCCACTTGAAGACGTACTCCTGCAACCGAAATTTTTTCAACATTGATCTCCAGAACATAACAAATATTGAAATGGAGTTTTTGATTGTCAGACCTTATTGTGATAGTGATTTGTTCTGAAGAACTCCTCTGTGCCCGTTCCATTTACTTGATTGATGATTTTGATAAACATCAAACATAATGTTGTCTCTTTTGTGGACTTCGAGCCTGTAACAAGAATGCTGTTGGTAAGACTATCAGCCAATTCCCCAAATGTGTGAAAGCCAATATTTTTCATTGGTAGTTTACACACAAGTGCCATGAAGTCCACTATTGTTATCTGAACGTAGGTCTTTACATTCCTCGTCTCCTGTGGAAGTTAATTGACAAGTTCCCTGGCTAAGGAGGCTTTATCGGGATTCTTCAATTTGATGCCATCTTTACATTCAGTGGTGAGGAACTGACTGTGCTGGTCAATTCATACTTCAGGAGTTCTAGCATAATGTACCCTTTTTCTGTTTCTGTATTATAGTCTTGTGGTTGTTAGGGATTGTATCATGTAGGTGCTTCTCCTTATCCTGTAAACTGGTCTACATAAATTCTTGATAACTCTTCCCACACATTTTAAGGCATTCAAGTAATCCGTCAACAATCTCCTGGAGTATGTCAGCTCCAGTAGAAATGTTCTGGAGTCTGATTCCAGAGTCAAAGAAATTGTTAATGGCTTTTATGTAATCCAGAAGCGTCTTTACACGAACATGGCCAAACTTCGTAGAACTTGGATTGAACTCATCGTGTAGGCTCAATTCACTGTCATCTTTATCTCCCAAGTTACAACATTCTAGCAGCTGTGCCATATGAAGATCTTTCTTATGTTTTAGTAGATTCCATAAGGTTACTGCTTCTTTCTGTCTAGTCCTCTCAATGATACCTCCAATAACCTTGGCGGGTTTATTATAACACTTCTCGAGTGCCATGTCAAATCGTAATGCACTGCCTTGTTGTAGAGTGTAGGACATAACCCATTCACCGTCTGTAATGCATATGTAGATACCCGGCAACTTCCTTAGTATGTCCAGGCAATATTCAAGAAACAGCGTAACCCATCTGCTATAGTTTGTCCGGTCAAATCCAAAGAACAAAGAACAAAGGAATGCACTCCCGCACTGCTGAAATGAAAAGATGCCAATCGCTTTGCCGAATGGACTGAGTAATATTTATCAGAATAGGATACAGCTCATCCAGAAAAAGCTTCAATACATCCTGAAAGTTATTTATGGATGTAAATATTGTGTCCATTTCGATTTCGATATATTAAAGGATGGGTACAAATGACGTATTTGTAACATCAAGCTTCAGTGGATCCTGAAGCGCACTCATTGTTGCTGTGAAGATAGGAAAATAGCCCTCATCGCGAGTCATACATCACGTGCGCAATAAGTAGCCAGGTAGTTTATAATCACTGCATAATGTCATCCGAATTAATGTCGATTAGATATTTTGTTTTTATTTTGCTTGGCTATCCCGCAGACAAATTGTAATGCTTAACATGCTGAAATCGGTTTTTGGGAATTATCTTAAAAACCATTGACTTTTAGATAAGAAAATGTATTACTGACCCCTCATAATGTGGCCATTGCGGACATGTTTAGTTGTCAGACAACCTCCTAGGTCCAACGGTCCTGTAGATACAGTCCTGGCGGATGGTGTACTTCGCTTAAAAAGGGCGTGGCACACTAAAAAGCGGCTTGGCCATTTCAGCTATTTCGCCGTCCGTCTAAAATTAGTTACCAATCAAATATTGTTCCTGGACCTTCAATTATTGGATTCCTGAATAGTTTAGTTCTGGAGATAAGTTGCATACAAAAAAACATGAGCTACTCTAGTTAAAGGTTACTCAACTAAACACAACATATAAATCGCCAGTTAATCTTAGGTCAACACACAAAAAATAACACCTCACCTCACCATTACAACATTGCAACAGCAAACAGGGTACATAATATTTGAAATAAAAATGAACTGAAATTATCAGAACTCAAAAATAATTCATGCAAGAATGGTACATAATCATTTATAAAGCTACTTGAAATATTTTCCCATTCGTTGTCTATATTGAATACCACAAAAATATTATAAGATAGCACAATATATCGGAAAAAATCTCGTTACTTTGAAATTTATATTTTTTTAAAGTTATTTTCAAATCTGTTCTCGTTATTTAAAAACATGTTTTTTAATATAAATTAGTCATTATATTACCATATTTTGAAAATTCAATTGCAAAATATGTTTACAAAATGTTTAATGTATAACAAACTCTTATGTCTATATATCTAAAACCTAAATTTAAGGTTAACGTTAATCCATGAATATCTATATTTTCTTCATATAGTTTTAATTTACTGAGTTTTGGTTAAAATTGTGATGTTTAGTTATACGTTGTATAATAGATACTTTAAAACTTAGTTAGTCATTGATTCTGAAATATTTAGTCTTAGATACTGTAGTATTTAGTCATTAATTGATACTGTAATATTTATTCATAGTTACTGAAATATTTAGTCATAGTTACTGAAATATTTAGTCATAGTTATTGAAATATTTAGTTATTGATACTGTAATATTTAGTCATGGTTACTGCAATATTTAGTCATGGTTACTGTAATATTTAGTCATCGTTACTGTAATAGTTCGTCATTGATACTGTAATATTTATTCATAGTTACTGTAATATTTAGTCATAGTTACTGTAATATTTCGTTATTGATACTGTAATATTTAGTCATAGATACTGGAATATTTAGTCATGATTAATGTAATGTTTAGTCATATATACTGTAATATTTAGTCATGGTTTCTGTAATATTTAGTCATATATATATTTTAATTGATAATATTAGTATTACTATTTCAGCTGAATATAGGATTTCTTCTCAACGTTATACGCGTGCTTGTTATTAAATTGAGACAAAATAAATCAACTGAAATACAACAAGTCAGGTATACATTTTTTAATCATTATGCTTTAAAATAGTTTTGCTACAATTTACCAATTATCCAAATAACTAGTTCTTGCCAAAATGCTATAATATTTAGAACAGGCTAAACACCTTTCATTAATTTCTCAATGTATTTAAACGTAATATAATAATATGTTAAATATTTGCAACAAATGATAAAATACATAGGCCTACCAGAAATGGTTGAATTCCTATATAACTGGAAAAACTTGTAAGCAATTTCAGAATGTCTAACAAGAAAAATCGATCCGAAAATATGAAATACTAATTAAATGATTTTAAAATATCAAATCAACCATCTTAAATTATTATTTACCTGTTATAGTAAGCAAGTAACCATTTTATATAATAAAAACCACATTGTTGGTTTTGTTTGAACAGATAATATACATATATATATAAAGAATGAAAATAGGAAAAATCTATTATCATGATGCAAAAATGTTCACTTCAAAAGAAATAGATAAAGTAAAAAGCAGCATTTGAAGCGTTCAGTTTCTGCTCGGAACACGAAGGGTCGTCAGCTTCAAAGAATAATACTTAATGGAGTCGCCCTATGGAGGTCTAGGATATCCTCATACCTCACTTGTTTCTTGAGAAACTACATTATGAAAAAACAATGAAAAGTCCTACAGGTGAATGCATATAGTAATCTCTTCCTTGTTGAAAATTTCCAAAAGCAAGGAATTTGTCGAAATATTACACGAGAGACTTTGTCAAAAAATATGTTACTACTTTGGACATACAAGTACGTGTGAATGTGATGGAAAGCAGGTCAGTTTCCACATTGGTTGGAGGTTACTTCTTTGCAATTGGAATAACCCACAACCAAACAGTTATCCATCTTATCAAAGAATTTATGATAAGATGGAAGCAACCATCACTTGAAGCAATAGGGGGGACGTTTGATTGATACAGTTGATGCTTGTTAGTATAAATATGATCAAGAATTGAATTATTTCTAGTTTGCCATCAGACTATAACAACTTTAGTATGAGAGAACTCAATGAAAATATTATCCAGACTAGAGTTCACATAGTTTAAGAATCGAGGGGCACTACCACTACGTGGAAGGTAGGTTCCCATGGGTAATTATTGGATAGAACACTCGACGAAAGAGAGCCAGATGTGCAACAATATACCATGGCGTTTCAGTATCATCATTTTCCCCGTCACGAATACACTGGTAAGGGTAGCGCGTTGAGATGTATAAACATATGCCCATCAGATCAGACATCAATTGATTGCCACTTTTCTGATAAGGCAATGGATGATCAATGGTTTTAATATGTTTTTATTGACATGAACATAATCTGTTTTGCTTGCTAGAGTGCGCACATTAACGATGAATGCTAAAAAATGACAGTAGGCCTAATCTAATAAAGGAGTAGAATTGTTATGCGTAACTTGTGAAATTGTTTTACTTAAGGAAAAAAAATTTTTTAATAAAAATAATATCATCAATTAAAATATATAACAAATTATTTAACACTTTTGTAAATGTGATACATACCTGTTACAAATTCCAATTATTATATTAACTTTGAAATTCTGTGTTGCATAGTTTTTTCACAAACATTATAAAAACATTTTAAAACATTATGAACTGATTTCAAAGAATTTTACGTATATATGTTTTGTTATTTTTTGCACAAATTAGATAAATATTATTTTTAAATAATACTAAATTAATATCCACTTTATTCAAAATCGGACTTTCCTTCAACATGAAAAATCGAATTATAGAATTATTTTATAATATAGATTTAATTAAAAATATGTATTATATTTTAAACATTTGTCCGGTAGTATTAATTAAATCGTAATTCTAATAATTTCAATTTAAAGATTAAATTGTTAAATACTCTAACTATATTTTTAACAAAAACGGTATCTTATACCAAGTTACATTAAACTAATAATCGCAATAATAATTAAATAAATCAAAAGAATATATTATATAGTATATATCAGTAATTATCGTGTATATTTTTTGTTTCTACAATAATTGATTAAACAGTGGATGATTATTTATCATATTATTATTTTCGTTAATTTATTCGCAAATAATGTATTTTTTTGTTAAATAAAAACTAAATATAATTAATAGTATATAAGAAAAGCAAGACAATTTGTGATCATTGCTTGCTTGTTATAGATTTGCAAATGTAGATTTCCCTTATTTTAGATGTCACCCAATTTGTATCTAGTAAGGCAAGGTATGCCTGTTTCATGTTTTGAATTTTTTAAATTAGTTTTGCTCTTAAAATGTTGCTCTCGCATTTCCACGAATTGCATTAATACATTAGGTACATCGTCCCTCCCGGTAGCTTAATTTACAAATGAAGCGCTTTATTATGAAGTATAAAAATTCGAAATGAAAGATATAACGGGAGAGATCAGAAAACGAGATAGAAGATTACTAAAAGGGAACCATTCTCATGATATACCACTCATATGTGTCATCGTACCAAATAGGTTAGATTTATAATCCAGTGGTAAAGTTGAAGGTTTAAGAAAATCAAAAAGACAGCAATGAAATATGCAACATAATTTATAGCTATACAGCTAAATAATTGCGGTATTTGGAATTTGAATAAATTTTTATGTTAGTCAGTTTTTATTGTACGAAGAAAATACCCTATGACGTCACACGGGTAATGATTGATTTAAATATTAAATGAGTTATACAGGTACTGAAATAGTAATCATAGTTTTTTTAACTAAATAAATAAAATATTCTCTAAATCTCATAGAACATATAATTATTTATAATTAAAGGAAAATAGGTGGGAAAATCAGCCCACAGCAATTATACCATATTTAATAAATTATTTTATTACCACATATATTATTATTTTATAAAATAATGTAGCTAATTTCATGGCTAATACTTTGGCAACAAACGCAAAATATTTAATTGATTATAAATTATGTATTTATTTTTAATTAGAAAGCTTTAAAACTGTATATTTGAAAACATTTTTAGCTTCACAAACCTTTTGTCAAACCTTTTAAAAGTTTTTTTTTAATGTTTTTTTAATGAAAAATGGTTTGTTATAAAAAACCATTGAAAAGTTTACTATAGGAAACCATTAAAGGGTTTGTCACAGAGAGGGTTTGTCTAACAAACTCTTATAGAAGGGTTTTTCCTAGGACAGATTTGATAAACCCTTTTGACCATCGTAAGAAACCCTTTTTTCTAACAGAGTACACCATATCAATATAAGGATAAAGTACACGCGCATGTTATATCGCATGTTATAGCCTACTGCGATAAATTTTACTCTTTCATTATAACATTTGATATATTAAATTATAGTTTATATATTTTCAAAAATATATACGATATTATTGAAGAAATGTTGCTATAATTAATAGACGAAAATATTTATTATAATTATCTGGTTCTTCTTTTTAATGTTTATGTTTTACTTGTTTTGTGGTAATGTAGAGGATTTGAGTCGAAAGTGTTCACTTACATACTATTTGAATAGAATGTGTTCACTTACATACTATTTTTATTTTTATTCAGAAAAGCAGTGAAGGCGGCGATACTTCTACTTCCACTTCTCGGAATCGCTAATTTTATCATTATCATTAAAGAGCCTACTAATGACCTTATTGCATTTTCATTCGTTATTCTTATTCAAGTCCTTCTACCAGATTTTCAAGGGTTTTTCTTGGCCTTTATTTACTGTTTTCTAAACAAAGATGTGAGTTGGTCTACTTTAATTAATTTCAACAGTGTTAATGTGTTTTAAATTATATTTTATGTTTTAACCAATTTCAAAAATGTGTATCGCGCGAATCGTCAGATTAAAAATCAAATCTAAAAGGGATAAAAATATAAATTGGAAAAGTAATTTATAGTAATTATTAAAGTAATTAAAGTAATTAATATTTTTAATATTATATATATTATATAAATATATATAAAAATTAAAAAAATTACAAAGCAAACTTTTTAAAATGTTGACTATTGTGTCCTAATTATTAAAAGTAACACAACTGACAATATAAGCAATCAAATATGTATATTGCCTATATAAATGAACTGCAGCATAAATACATGTTTTATGAATTCAAAAATTTAATTTGTGTAAGCAATTTAAGTATGTTTTAAATGTATTATTGATATATTTATCATTTTCATCATATTAAAATGTAAAGGAGTTATTGTTTTATATATTACAATTTATTATGAATAAATATAAACAAATATAATTCCATGAATCAATGTTACATATCCAACGTAGAACTTATTAATACGTCTTTTTATATCATTTTTATTTAAATACCATATATAATATAGTAATTGTCAATTAGTGTTACAATTAGCATTTCTTGACATTTTATAATTTTATAGATGTGAAATTAATATTTTAACGAAGTTTCTTCAATAATCATATACAAAGTAATAGAAAAAAACACCAACATCTTGAATTCTTAATGTCATAAATATCATTTTCAACTCCGTTCCTTGGGTAAAATCTTTAAAAAAAACATTTGAAACTAATTTATGAAGCCACTAATATTTGCTTATAAGTGACTGCTTAATTCTTAATTTAAGTAGTCTCCTAAAAGAAAATATTTGGGGTACTAAAGTAATAAAACTATGAAATTATAGATATTTTAAAAATGAAAAACACCACGGTTCTCCTATGTACAGATAAATTGCATAAAAAATAGTTAAACGTGGCATAAAAACAGTAAAATTAAAAAACAAACATTTAACAGTAAAAGGAAGCGGCTTGTATAATTCATAAAATGTTATAGGGGCCTATACCTATTACATTATAAAAATACCAGGTAGATCTTGACGTCGCACCGGTAAGTCTTAATTTAATTACCTATTTTTATGTAAAATCTTGATTTACCTTGTAACAATTATTACTACTCATTTCAGTGAAATAAATTTTTTTAAATAATTTTTTTAATTAAAATTTAAAAAACGAATTTAATTATATGTTTGAATTAATTTTATTGTTTAACAAAAATTGTTTTATTAAACTAATATATGTTTTGATAAAGAAATATTCATGATATTTTTTTTTTAATTATTCATATCCCCAATTATATATTACGTTTACAATGATACTATTTTACATTTAATACCTAAAAGTTTAAAATCATGTTTATGTCTATAAATACCTAACTTTTTCAGCAATTCGAAGATTTTTTATATTTTACTTAGGATGATAATATAAAAGCAACACTTATAGAAATATTCAGATTTGATTATATTATTTCTAAACTATAAAAAGAAATTATGTACAGCATTTAATATTTTTTACTATCATATCAGTTAAAACTTAATTGTCTGATTAATTTTGCTCTAAAAATGTATTCATAATTATTAAATATTAATTAATTTTACAACTAATATAATGACATATATATAAATGAAATATTTATAAAAATAAGAAGAAATATATAAATAAATAACAAAACTAATAATATCTATATTTGTGAAAATCTAATATAATACATCATAATACATATTAATTCAATATTTTTTATATAGTGTACTATATTTCAATATAGCAAATATTCGTTTATTTTTGACATCACATCTACACAATTATATAAAAAATTATGTTACGAAATGTGAAATAGTTAGTCATATAATGAAGCCCCTAACTGTTGAATACAGGTTCTGCAAAAAAATTATACTAAACTATAATGTTCGTATTTAAGGTTCAAACAACAATTCGCCGCTCTCTAAACCGCTACCATATTCGACAAGGTCGCTTCTCCAGCCGGCGAAATACCACCAGCAGGATTCTGTCCGTATCCACGTCCGCTACTGTGGCTGAGTCTCGTGCGTACATCACTTCATCGCCAACAGTGTGCTCACCCCTCACAGTCAATACCTCGGTAAAAATAGCAATATTTGCTTACTTATTTTAAGTATAATATATTATATATTACATGTAACAAAGCACACATAATATGTAGGAGGCATATCATGACAAATTTTCTTCGCTATTCTTGGACTATAAAACCACAGCGGTTGACCAGAAAAAAATAGATTCTGAGGAGAGCTTCAATTTGTTCCGATGCAACACTTGGACATTTCCGTTTATGGAATTCAAAAGAAATTTCGATGATACTCACATATTAGATATTGAAATTAAACAATTCCGAAATAATTGTGACTGATTTATATGACGTCACTAATTATTGTGAATAAAAATCAGACAGTAATATTCATAGTAATATACTTTGGTTAAATGGCAAAAGAAATTTGATTATGTTTTTTTAAATTTTTATAAATTGCTTTTTAAATGTATGTAAAAAGGAGATTAGAAACTAACAACACGTAAATAGCATTTACTAACGCACGACATTTTTTTTTGAATAATGTTATTCCATGAGAAAAAACATCGAAACGTACTACTTGAAGTCGAAGATAAAGTGAGTTGAATTTCTTCTATTTATAACACTTAATATTAATAATTCCTGAGATAATTATTTTACTATATTAATTGTGCAGAAAAGTAAATTTGATTAATTAAATGTCTAATTTTAAAGTATTTCATAGTATATATTACAACTAATTATTCTTTCAAATATATGAAGGAAATGTTATTGTATTACAAAGTTCCATGCATTATTTATTTGAATGCACGGGAAAATTAAATTGATTTAGATTGTTCTGATTTAATTTCGTTATAACTATTTTTTCTGTGAAGCTTTCACGTATTTTATTTTAATGTTTTTATTGCATTTTTCTACTTTAATAGCATAGATGTTTCACAGTTTAGTACTGCTGAAAAAGATACTGTATTATTTTTATTTAAATAGCCCGATTCTGTTATTTACATAAATATTATATTAATTATAATATGGTAAGATCTGCAGAACATCAAGGAATCCAATGGAATGTGTGTATTTGTATAATGAACATATGGTAGCTATAATTTTGATTTTTTATAATTTATTAATAAATTATATTAAATTATAATTATTTAATAAATTACATTAAATAAAATGGATTTCTGTTTGATCGATCCGGTATACTTTTTTAGGAGAATTTGAATTATTCGATTTCTTCAAAATACTAATATATAGAGATTTTCATTAGGAATACAGTATTTTAAACTTTTCTAGTTATTTATTATTATCATTAAAAAACAGATTAAATAAAATTTAAAATTATGACATTTATACTACAAATAATGTACGAGCAATACATGCAATTCGTATTGAAATCAAAATTACTAAGGAAAGATAACTTTTTAATTAATTTACACACATCTATTTAATGCACCATAAGGGTTATTAATTCTTTCTAAAATATTGGATATTCCATTTAAGGCAAACGTAATTTTAATCAAATATTGATTATTTCAAACGCGCCTATAAACCAAATAACAGCAGATAAAACATATTATGCAAATAAATAATATGTTACATCCTTTATATTTATATATTCTGTTTTTTTTCAGACGAGCCGTTCAAATAATTTATCGAAGCGACAGGATTTCGCTAACACATGTCTGTGACATTTATTTATTAATGACCTCCCATTTGAAAGATTGTCTAACCAAACACATTTTATGGTAGAAGCCACAACAAATAAATAATTTTTAAAAGCCTTGATTATTCGTAAAGTTTTCACACTTAAATAATCAAATAGAATTAGATATTAAAATAATAATAAAGATAGCTAGGTCGGAAATTTTATAAGCTGATTATATACTAGGCACTAATTAAAAATTGAACCTAGAATATTAACAAATATGAATTACATAAACATTAATTATCTATACATAACCGAATATAAAGATGCAACTTAAAAACATTAATAAATTGTGTAATAAAATCAGTTTAAATATAAACCACCACATATGGAATAAGGGCAATTAAAGAATGCGAATCAAGGGAGAAATGGCAAATTAATCAGTATAAATAGAAAAGTTTGAAATATACAAAAATACTGCTATTATAATTATTAAAATTAAAACAACAAGAAACGATCAAAATAAGTTTTTAAAAAACGTTTAGTTTGATAATTGGCACCAAAGAATTATTTCGTAGTTATCAAAATCGACTGTATGGCATGAATTTGAAGAGTTATTAAAGATAAAAGCATTATCTTGTTTATTCAAAAAAATTAACTTTTTAAGATCACTAATCTAATAGGAACTCTCAAGCAGTTTCAATTATGTAAGATTTAGAACAATCCCCATATTGCATTTATTGAATGCTGTTGTAAATAATTAGAACACTTGAGATTTTCTAATGGGATTACAATGTATATTATATAGAATTAAAATATTTAAAAATAAAACATAATTAATTTTTATAAATGAATATCATGATAAGATTAACCATCGTGAAAAAGTGCATATAAAATTTTATTTGCTAAACTTATTAAATTGTTGGTAAGTAATGGTAAAAAAGATTTGGTGCGATATTCTGCCCTAAAAACAATAAAATGCTGATTTAACCTATTTTATCGTGACACTTTATGAATTACGAGTTCATCAGTTTAGAAAATTTAGGCAACAAATATATTAAAAAATGCTTGCAGAAAAAATCTTAAGTCACTAAATAGATAAAACTACAATTGGAATTAAAGTGGTTACTTTTAGAAGAAAAGAAAATTTAAATCAGTAGTAATGATTAGAAATTTGAACATCAAGAAAATGGGGACTATGTTGAAACAAATAACAATTAAATAATGAAACAATTACAACAACAATGTATACAACAAAGTCTGTTAAAAAATCATCTACCTTACCTAATGCAAAATAAAGAAAAAGAACTCCATAAAACTCGGCAACCACCAAGATTCAATATATTCATCAACTATATTATCTAAAATAGGATAACTATATAAAGAAACAAGGAATTTCAAATGGACGATTAATGGTAACAGGTACATATATATGTTTGATTAATAGCAGAAAAGGATTGAAACTTGAATGAAGATTACCAATATGCTAATTCTGAGAATAGAAAAGTTATACACTAATGCAAAATAGGAGGAAAAACTCGTTTTTAAAATTTTTTGGAAAGGAACGTCTCAAGGTTTTTATTATTAATCTATTGTTTGTTTAATGCAGTTTTTCTTCACCATAATATCTTAAGCCTTCGTTACCTTTCTAAATTATCCCATTTTGAGGTTGTTGTAAAACTTTTAATTTTTTGATAATTTTGAAAAATTAAAATAATCATAGATGTGCTTTGTCAGAGAAGGTGGGATTTCATTTAGATTTTCGCTTTATAAAGAATGTAATAATTTTTACTACTTGATCTACTTCTGAAAATAGTAATCATTTTTGCATCTTAATTAAAATAATTATGTTTTATTTGTCTTCTTTGTATTGGAATCTTTGTATACTTTTGTTATGTGAAATAATCCCATTTTGACTGTCTTATAAAAGTTTTATTTTTGTCATTAACAAAGAAAGCCATTTCACTACTTTATAAAGAGGACATTTAATTTGTTCACTTTAAAAATGCTCTTTTAATAAATTTGAGTTTACGCATCCTTTGAAATGACATTGTGACTTCCTTATTACATCTTTTGCGGTATTACATTTGTCCAGCTGTAACGCTTTTTTCAAATACCGTATAGTGCATTGTTATTTATTAGTCTTGTTATGGTTGATTTTGTTTGATCTTGATTTATAGAGATATTCACATTTACCCGTATTAAAAAAATATGGATTAGATAAACGTATACTATAGTGATTAATAAATAAGCACATGTGTTTGTTTGTCCATAAAAAACGCTTTTATTAATTATTGGTGACCGATACATAAGTCTTGTAAAATAGTACATAATTTATTTGGTATTTAAGCAGAGGACAGAATATTTTCATTTAAATTGCTGCAAGTCGTTTACATGCCCTTCATCAGTAGCGACAAACCGGGTCGGATATATGATGTCGGACTTCAATCAATATAATCTAGATTTTTTATGAATAGTAATGGAATTGTCTTCGGAGTGATTACATTTTAATTTTCATAAATCATAATTATTATTAAGAGCATTTCAAAATACAGGACTTTTAAATTTATACGGATTTAAAAAATATTCGCAATAATTAAATCTTGTGGTTTAAGCGCATTTAATTTTAATTTGGATCATTTGAAATTGTCTATTTTATTTAGACATCGAACGAGTAAACATGATTATTACACACATTGTCTTGGTTATCATTTTCATTTTTTAATGTGGTTATGTTTTTGTGTACTCAACAAGATTCATGTCATTATTTTTAATATACTATGTTAGTTTCATATTGCACCATAATAAAATTAATTGTTTTGGTTATGCATGTATAGTTGTGTCATGCTAAATAATGTTTTATGTGACCTCTTTATGTATTTTATCTATTTATGATTGTAATATATGTATATTCTGTTAACTGGTATTGTGTCTATACTGTGCTTTTAATTCATATTAAATATAACTGTTTTAAAATATGTGTTTTAGTTTTATTAAAGTTAACTTATTATAAGTGGAATTCTGAATTACTTTTTAAAATTATATATTTTATAATCAAATTAACTGGAAAACAACGTCATTAATTGATATTTAAAAAACTATTGTTTTGTACTATGTTTATTTAATTTTAAATATAATAAACTAATTATAAATATAAATAATGTCTAGAAAAGCGGTATTATATCTAATGTATAAATTTAATTTAATGATAAATTTTAATAATACTCCGTATTGTAATTAGTTAACTAAGCGTCCATTTTAAAAAGTATTTGGACCAGTGGCACGTCAAATAAATTGTTTGGGTAATTCAAGCACTCTAGAGAGCCAATAATAATGTCCATTACTAGAATGTTGGGATATACTATTAAAATAATCTACAAATTTTACCCTACACTTTTCAAAGAAGTAAAAGGTACTAATCAATTTAACTGATTAAAAAATATATTAGTAATTAATAATCAATACATAGTATAACTTAAACATTTAGGCCTACAAATAACGTTGACCATCAATAAATTGTTATCTTTATTCAATAGTAGGCCCTACTATTTAAACAATCAAGGATAGCATAGGCTACATATAAAGAATGTATAAACATTAAAGCTATAATCCGTTGTGTCTATATTTAAGAATTATTTATAACCGATCCTTGTTTGTATATCTGAGGTAATACCCACATTACCAAATGTATGTACAGAAATAAGATTTTATCTCATAAGCTATGTTTTGTTTTAAGTGATTTATACTAAACATAAAATATTAAATGTGCTTTATGAAACATGAAAGCATATTATTCGTTATTTATAATAGGCTAATTAAATGCTAATTAATTCAAAGTTAGTAAAATTCAACTTAAAAATAATTTAAATAATTTAACATGATATCGGTAACATTTACAGTGTGGTACAAATATATTAATTTACAATTTCAAATTAAACAAATTTTAATAATTTTATTTCGTATTAAAATACGGTATATACTTATATACATAAGCAAACAATTATTTTATTGTAATTATCAATAATTATGTATAACAATTAATATAATTATTATAAAAATAATTTTTAACATTCAATGAAATTTTTCGCTGTTTCTTTTTAGCAATGTATAATATATGCTACATTATTCAAGAATGCATCGTTGCCTATACTGCACATTATATACATTATACAAATCCTACTCAGTCATTTAAATTGGTATCAATTATGCCAAAAATATGTTGTGATAATCAATTAGTTCAATTTGCAACATTTAGTGCTCTACAGTTATTAATGTACTGCTACCTTGCCACTACTTTATTTACTACTATTTTTTATATTGTAAAATAAAATTTAATAGATATAATTCATTTAAAATAGCTATGAGCTAGTATAAATTTTTTGAAAATCGGTTGAAATTTAAAGAAGTTATAGACATTTAAGTGATTTAGCTACAGCTTTAAATTACTTTTTTTATAGTAAAATGAGTCAGTGCATATTATTAAAAATCGTGGAAATTTGACAGAGTTGTAGACATTTTACCATTGTGATGTATTATGGCCATATATTGCACGATGATTTCAATGAGGATTCTGACGTAGCCTACAATCTGGTTGATTTTGCTACTTACAGATATTGATCTATGTAAATGTAATCAATATGTGTGTGTTTTCGATGGTCGATTACATGGTTTATTAATAATATATGTTATATTTTCTTACATGTTAGATATGATTTATTTTATTTTATGATGTTTAGAATGTCATTTTGTCATATTATTTGGTCAAATAATACAAAATGTACAATTTGAATAATATTTAAAATGTAATATTTTAATATGTCGTTTTGCACAAATAATTTATCATACTCATAAATAATTTATTACTCACATAAATAATTTATTACTCACATAAATAATTTATTATTCTCATAATTAAAATATTTTAAATTGTTTTTAGATGGTCTCTAACATTGTCTGTTTTTTCTATATTATCTTAAGTAATTCCGAATGGACATATAAGTGAATTTTTACCAAATTATTATGAAATGTTATCATTGTGTAGGCCCTATGTGTTTTCTAATAACTTCGATGGTCCACAACATGGTTCATTTATATAAAATTTTATATTTTCTAACATGTTAAGCACATTTTTCTAATTTTTTATATTTAGAATGTACTTTTATGGTATTATTTGGTTATACAAAACGACAATTTGAATAATATTTCAAATGTTATATTTTAATATGTCGTTCTGCGCAAATCATTTATTATTCTCATAAATAATTTATTACTCACATAAATAATTTATTATCCTTATAAATATTTTTTTATTCTCAATTAATTTATTATTCTAATAAATAATTTATTATTCTCATAAATCATTTATTATTTTCATAAATAAAGTAGTTTTTTTAAATTTTAGATGGTCTCTTACACTGTCGGTTTCGTAATAAATTGTCTTGACTAATTCCGATTGAAATTGAATTGAAATTGAAACCGAAAGAAATTGAAATTGAAGTGAATTTTCACTAAATTATCATGAAATGTAATTATTGTGTATGCGTTTTGTAATAATTTCGATGGTCTACAAAATGGTTCATTTACAATAAATGTTATATTTTCTTACATGTTAAGCGTACACGTACAATTTGAATAATATTTAAAATATTATATTTAAATACGTCGTTTTCCCAAAATAGTAAATTTTTTCATAAATAATTTATTATTCCAATAAATAAAATAGTTTTTAAAATTTTAGATGTTTTAATTTTAAATCTTTTTCGTTCTATATTATCTTAATTAATTCCAGTTGGTAATATAAGATAAATTTTACCAAATTATCATGAAATGTAATCATTGTATATATATATATATGTGTTTTCTAATAATTTCGATGGTTCATTTACAATTTTTATCATTTTAGATGGTCTCTTACACTATCTGTTTCGTTCTATATTGTCTTAATTAATGTGTCATATTATAAGTGAACTGAGTTTCACCAAATTATAAATTCTTAATAATTGGGTCCATTTAGTCGGAATTCTCATCGAAATCAATCTGTAAATAGCAAAATCAAGCTGAGAAAAAGTCAGAATCCTAAAATCATCGTGTAATATATATGGTCATAATACATCACAATTGTAAAATGTCCACAACTGTGTCAAATTTAACCGATTTTTTAAAAATACGCATCGACTCATAGCTATTCTATCTATTTAATTTTCTCTTACTATATAAAAAAATAAAAAATTATACTTCTTACAAAAAAAGTAGAATAAAAGATTTGGCTTATGTTGGAGAGTCATTATACCAAGTTTTTGTTGTCATAAGTTGTAAACATCAAAAATTATAGGCTAAAAACTAAATTTATAATTAAGTAATGATTATAATGTAAATACACAAAAATTAATTTTTTGAAGGTTATATATATTACATACAAATATTTGTAATTAGTTTATAAAAATATTGATCTTATATTTGTGAGTTATCACACCAACGTTGACTACTCTAAAAAGATATACCCAATGAAAGATGTTGGTGTATTTATGATCCATAATGATCTGGATCGTAAATTTTTTTTAAAAAATTAAAGAAATTTACCATTTCACTTTGAATTTCATGATGAAAAACCTCACAATATTCTTTTCTGAAACGCAATTTGTCCACCTATTCAACTATTTAAGCTAATGTTAAGGTGACATCTTACAAAGTTTTAACGTCTAAGTCTAGAATACGCCTCAGAATAGGCTTCCAGATTTGTTACGGGAGATAAACAAATAGTGTGTCAGCCATGATCGATAACCGATCCTGATTGGGCAGTCTATAAGGAAGAAGAAAACGTTCCTCGATTTTTCCAGTTTCAAATATCAAATTTGAAAATATTATTTTAAAAAGTTATCACACTAACACGTCAAATACAAGAGATCATAGTTAAAGCTTTCTGGTTTCTCATGCAAAACATCAACCTAGGCCCTATACCAACAATAGTTTCCACGTACCATTACATTGGAACATTTCATCAGCGGAAATAGTGCAGAGCAGTTCCGTTTTAAACTTCAAAATGCAATTATGTAACCACCCAGTGACCCGTGCTTGAACGATGATGGCAACAAGGAAGAAAACAAAAATCTATCCTAAAAATATCTTATTACATTTTACTAATTATATTATTTCAATGAAATACACAATTTTCTTTTATTAAATTTTTTTAACAGAGTATAAAGACATTTTGTTACTGTCTGTTTCTCGTAAATAATGCCTGAAACCATAAATAATTGAAAACCCTAGGTGTTAGCTTTATTAGTAGGCCTAATATGATAATAAATTATCAGTATATCATTGTTTGTTTTAATCCAATCCTTTTGGACACAATCGTCAATTTGGCGCTTCTATGTTTTTTAAAAATATTTAAAAATAATTAATTATTATTGGTTGTATTGAGACTCTACTAATTTAGTAACAATTTTCTGGGACTACCGAAACTCGGGTGTTTAGATTTATATAGTTGAAAATGATCTTGTACCTTTAGAATCGACTTGTACAATTAGGCGTACTATCAAATTAATTTAGCAATAATAGATTGCAGAATACTCATACTAAACCTTATACAATACTTTGGTTGCGTATATTGCTAAGTTAATACGTGTGTAAACATTACTCATATATTACATTTTCATTCAGAATCGCCTAAAATTTGATAGTGTACATTCTGTAATTGACTGATAACAAAGCCCTTTGACGATTATGCATAATGTGAAAATATAACTTAATGACTTATATTCAAATAAATTACACCTAAATATATTATATAATATTATGAAAATGAAAGGTTTAAAAGATGAAAATATATTTATTTTATTGTTAAGAAAATGTCCTCAGCTCGGTCTAGTATTATATGAGCGTGACCCTCGACGCGATGGACCTTGGTAGATAGGATGTATAAACTATTGCATGCACTTGTAAGCAGTTCACTTATTTAATAGGTGTATGAATACGTATGTTGAGTTTCACATATATTTTCTGACAAGTTATCCAATAAGAAAAAATAAATTGAAGAATACAACTAGAAAATAATATCAACTGTAAAGATGACCAGAACTTCTAGTTTTATTATACTAAATATAAACAAATAATATAGTCAGATAAACAAATATGTTTTTGTATTAAGTTAATGAAATAATTTAGTATATTATAGTTTTAATTTATATAGAAAGTTTTGCATTAATTAATAATATATACGTATATCTAATATATTTATTTAATAAATATAATTAAAATTATTTAGTTGCACTAAATATAGTTTTATTATTTTCTCTGAAAGTTTTATTTTGTTAGTAATTATTTTACGTACAATTAACTGTTTTTTCAGTTAAAATTTCCTAAATAAAACAATATAAGGAAATTTTACGTAAAAATGTATAAAATAGATATAAAACAAACGTGCATATTTTATGCAATGTTTACGTCTATTTACAATTAAGAAACAGATCAATGAATTATTATACTAATTTGGAAATATACAATACATAATAATAAATTTATTGAAAATAATTATCCAAAAAAGTAGGTACTGAGTAGGAATATGCTAAAGTAAGGTCTGTATGTTATGTGACCATTTATTACATATATAAACATAGGTAAGGGCCAAACCACGGGTAACTTAAGTGACAAAGCACGGTATTTTTTAATTAAAACATTTCCCAGCTCAGTAATATTTTGTTTAGAATATTATTAAATATATTTATTTGAGAAAAACTTTCTTATAACTTGAGCAATTAACGATGTGAAAAAATATTGCAGAAATCCTAAAGTATTTTTGTAATCATGCATGCACCCTTTCAATTCATATTTTGATAATGTTCTATCGACACAGAAAAACAAATTTACGTTTTCTCTCAATCTCAAAGTTTAATTATAGAATCATAATTTAATCAAAAAATTATATATACCTATATACATTGTATATAAACATGTGTAATAATAGCATCAGTTAAATACAATAATTAATAAAATATCAATTTCTAGTGAAATAAGTTACAGTTACTTTTTAAAACAAATTATTTCTATTTTTTAGTGAATAACCAAAGATATTACTTTACATTAAAATATTTATATTCTGGCAGAATAGAACTAACGCAGTAAACAAGGTTATTATTTAAAAAGTGAAATACGTAATGTATTATTAATAATAAAACACATATTCATATTTTAAAAGTAAAATAATATATATTTATTGAACAAAAAAACTATATATTTGTGTTTCATCAAAAGCTATAATAGAAATATGTACGGTTTTCGATTATCTGTATACATAAACAATTTATTAAACTTGTAGGTGTTATATTATATAATATAAACCTGTAGTAATTATATTTGTGCAAACATATTTATATGATGAACTATTTAAACATAATAAATAAGAAATAAATGATGTAAAAATATATTCTTTAATAAGAGAGACTACAGATTTATACGGTTGTGTAGATAAAGCGGAGACATTTTAAATCTTATTAAAGTTGATCAGGCGAGTGGAACTTATACAGAAAACGTACTAGTATAATAAGAAAACTATTACAATTTGTAATACCGTTCGTTAATTAAAATAGCATGTTGAATTTTAATAAATGTTAAATATATAATAAAAAATTGTACGGTCAATTAATTACGTATGTCAGCAAATATTTCTTTTAATTAAAAGAAAATAGACAACACATTTGTTAGATTCTAGAAAAAAGTTATGACAATAACCATAATGTTATTGAATCACGAAATATTGAATACGAAAGTAAATCACAATCAGCAGTGTTCAGATCACAATAAGAAAAAACAGAACTTCTATGAGAAAATGTCAAGGCAGGGTAAATAATTTTTAAATAAAACTAAAATTAAAACAATTAACAAGTTAATGTATACAATGCAACCTAAAGGTTAATTTGAAATTACTAGAATATTTAAAATAATTTTATTCTAGCTACCATTTTTATATGCAATAAAAGAACACTTAGCTGGCAAATAAAATCAATGACAGCATTCAGACTAAATTAACAGCTAGTTTAATCGTCGTCATCTTCGGGCGCAAAGATTCCAAACTCTTCAAGGTAGCTAGCCCCGAGCATGCTGATAGCTCCCCCAATGCCCAGAGCCGGTACCACTGTAGCGATAACTCTGAACAAACCGAATCGAGTAACGAGGGGAGCTCTACGCAGAGCTCCTGAGCTAGTGAAAGCTCCCTCAACACCACAGTAAGTAAGGTGATGTTTGGTCCGTCTGGCCTGACACAGATGTGCGAGTGGGCGGCGAAGGAGGGCGGCAAAGCGCATATTTATTCTGAAAAAGAAAGCAATTTTAAAATTACCAATTTATTAACGAAAATAGTGATATACTATGCATCAAATTATATAGATAAATGTAAGTTAAGATAAATTAGGGCTTCTTGCTTCTAAGTGTTGTAACTACTGAGTTGGAATGAATCCATAGATCATGCGCCAAACATCGGAATCAATTCATAATTATATATTGGATACCTGAGATGATGTCAATGTAAAGTCTTATGGCCAACCTAATTTTCTGAAAAGAATTCTACTGACGGTATGTGTATACAACAGACGCCATTTGTAAATTAATTTGCTTTGCTAGAAAAAAATTGTAGTTATTGCATTCAATAAAGAACCATTCATTTTATAGTCGCCTATGATTTGTGAATATGGACATACATTTCGATTATTATAAAAAAATATTGTGAAAATTTTAATTAAACACAGGTATACATCTCTTTTTTTTTTAAATATCAAAATTGAGAAGAAATATAAGAAATCCAAAAATATTGTCATTACAAATTAATGCCTTATGCTGATTTTATATCCTTCCAATGATTTGAAACTTACGTAAATTATAATCTACAGACTGCACTTACCAATCTTATTGAAAATTATAAGTCTGTGTTAGAACATGTAAGATACATATCATAAAGTATTAAGACTTATTCTGATTGAGAAAGTTAATAAATTAATACAATTTATAATTTTCTTAATATGCCAGTATGTCTTATTATGTTTAATTTGCTTATTCATGGTTCTCGGCAGCTGAGCAGTATTGATTTCCCTTACTTTTCCCTGACTTTTTCACAAGAATCCCTGACTTGATTTCACATTAAAAAATAACTGATTGAAAATTAAAAAATTTCAAATTTTAAATTTGAAAAAATTAACTTGATTTTAGAAAAACATGCTCATTTTCCCTGACTTTTTACAGAAAGTCTGTTTTTCCCTGACTTCCCTGACCAATTTTCAAATCCCTGACTTTTCCCTGACCGCTGAGAACCATGTTATTACAAAATATAATTTACTTATTACAACATATCAAGCAATATTTCAAAAATTCAATGGACTGTATATTTGAACCTTATTATATTAACTAATTGTTGGATCAAAATGTTTTTGGCTGCTTCATATACATGGAGTTTTTATTTTGAATGTATGTACATTGTTAAATTTGACATTACTTTTGATATTCATATTATAAGGCAGGATCATTATACATAGGTACTGTATATTTGGTACATATTGATTGTCAATCCTAAAATTTTGGAATTCAGCACAATAACACAAAAATGAAATTATACAGTAAGAATAGGTGATCTCAGAACTTGGCCATACCACCTATATAGTCAATTTTAATTTATACAGTAAGGGTGGGCAAGTTCCAAGATAGCCCACCTTTTGCTATAATAAATTCAAATTGTACTGAATGTATTGTGCTGAATTCTAAAATTATTGCTATTAAGTCAGACGTTAACAATAAATTTGAATTTATATGGTAAGGATGGGCAAGTTCCTAGATAATCAATCCTTTTCTATAATAAATTGAAATTTACTTTTTTAGTGTGGCACAATAAAAATAGTTTATGAATTCAGTATTATACAATAGTAAATTTGAACTTATTATAGAAAAAAGTATGCTATGTTATCTCAAACATGGCCACTCTTACTGTATAAATTCAAATTGACTATTACTAGTCTACTACCATTCTATTTTACTCTAAGTAACTGTGGAGTTAATTAAGTAGAATAGAGTGCATGGAATCAGGGTTAGTAATTAGATTAGTATAAAATGGAATCAGAGTAAATTAGAACTAAATTTAGTGGAATCAGAGTAAATTATAACTATATATAGTGGAATCAGAGTAAATTATAACTATATATAGTGGAATCAGAGTTAATTGAACTAAAGTAGAATAGAATGGAATCAGAGTTTCCTCTAGTTATTGCAAATGCATTAAAGGAATATATAGGACAGGTTATGGGTTGGAACAAGCCGCATATACATTTTTAGATCAATGACAATGGGATAGACCATGTCTAAAAAAAGTAAAATTATATAATTTAAGTGGCATTTCAACATATCAAAATAAATAGGTGCAGTAAGTGACAAATAAGTAATAAAATAAACATAGTTTTTATAATTTACAGCAGCCATCAAAATAATAAGTAACATTTTACAATTCTAGTAACTTTAATATATAACTTATTTAGAAACATAAAATGATTATAATATATATGAGTATATTTGCATTAAATTTTTATTGAATATTAATTTGTAATTATATTATAAGTATTTCCTAGTAAGTAATTCAATTTGTCAGAATTATATAATTGTACTTGTAGTTATTTTGTCTGATAGATTCCAGAAACTTGTATACTATAAGTATAACCTATAGTATAACATTGTCATTAATAACTATAAAAACTAATTAATAAATTATTTTTTGGCATCAGTATTGGATTATTAGGAATCAGGTTTTATCACAGGTACCTGGAATCAGTATTGATTTTTGTAGAGTCAACATCAGAATATTTGGATATATATATATATAATAATAATATATATCTATATAAAAGCAGATATAGTGACTGAAGCTATATATAATTATATTTAAATAACAAAGATGTTATATCTCTGCCTAGATGAAAAAATTATTTCTAGCCTATATGTCCACATAGGACTAGGTTATATAATATATACATAATTCATGATTTAGGGGTGTTTTGTAGCATATAAGGTTTATAATTTCATACAAATGTATTTTATATGAATGAATAAAACAACAACTACAAGGTTTATAATTTGATACAATATTACATAGATTTATCGATCCAGATATAAAA
>JAUZND010005432.1:0-11210 GCA_034780555.1 Coelogynopora nodosa
TTTTGCCGGACCAGTTAAAATTAGCTTTCGCCACTACTGTAATGTGTTTAAATATTTTTACTAGATATTTTCTCTGTAGCGGCAATTCTTTCAGCTAATATTCTGTAGATAGGTCATTCATTGAGGAGGTTATTCGTGTACCAAGGTTTGCTTGAGTCGGAAATTCTTTCCATGGGTTATAGCTGACAATGGTTATTCTAGCCAATTACATTCCCTCTGCCGGTATATCGCTGTGACAGTTTTCTCTCTAATGCATTCTGATAGTGGTGTTTCGTTGGGGCGTAGGTAAACCATATACAGTAGACCTCATTGCACTGACATAACACCTAAGGAGACATGATATCTTGACCGCCAGATTACTTAAGTAAACATGTTATTTCACTAACAGGTTATTTCCCTTTGATTTGCAATGCATGATTGAACAATGACCGACCTTTCCTTTTCCTTTCACTTTTTGCTTTTCCTTTTCGAATTACCATTCTGTTTCGCCGAGTGTAGAGTGCAATACCTATATCTTACTTAAGTCCAAGTTCAGGAAATATATAATAGTGATCGATATCTATATTATATATATAAATTATTTATTACCTTGTTGTATGAGAATGTACTTCACACAAATAATGTAAGAGCTATACCCTTGTAAATGCTTCTTGTTGACTATAGCTAAATTCACTCATTAACATTTTGTGATATTTTAGTATTTGTTTCTCTCTTCTTTATTGCAGATGGATTACAATTAATATATTTTAAAACCCAATAATATTATAATAATTTTAAAATCAATTTTGATATAATTAGTTTTTTTTCTTATTAATAAAACAAATAAACAATGAATAAAAAACAAATATCATAAAGAATTAATATGAATATGACTTTATAAATAATTATAAATTTTCATAATAAATAAATTAGTTAGTAAAGAATACTAAATAAAACTCCTTACGACATTATGAATGTGCTAATTTATGTTGATGTACAATATAATACTATAAGAAGTTAATAATATATTAAGCATGTTATTTGGTATATTTAGTTGATAAAGTAAACCCATACCTGATCGGGATTAATATAGTTTGTGTATTTTTGTTGAATCCAACTTGCTTCTCTAATTAATTTGTCTATTAATCATTAATTACATTATTACCTAAATGCACAAAATATAATTGAATATACTTCACACATAAATTGGAACATATTCATAATGTGATACAAAGTTATAGGCTATATATTTATTAATTTTTACTAACTTTTTATATTCAACATTTTAAAAAGTTTCTTTAATCATATTCAGAAGAATTCTTAGTTATTTATAATATCTATATAAATACTATATATTTATTGAACTGTTTAAAGTTATCAATGTATTAGTATATCTACAAACCATGTTTCTTTTGTAATTTGACTATACGACGAATATGTATGTATATATATATAATCAGAATATATAGAATCAATGCTGATTTTGTTTATAAACCACAAACCTCCCTAGACGCCAATCATAGCACTATAAATAAATGAGATAAATAAATGCTTCTGCTAAATACATGAACATTTGTCGGGGAACTAATTTGTTATTATCCAAAATTCGTTTGTATAACTTTGTATAGAGTACAATGTATTGATACAGAATGTAATCGCTCAATTAATGAAGAATCAGAGGAAAGTATTATAGAACAACGCGCTTCATTTTCGCAAGATCCACTTTTACATCAAATTTAAATCAATTTTTTGTATAATAGTTTCAATAATTGCAACTGAACATAACATTGTATGACGTTATGAATATGCGTAACAAATGTCTTAAAATAAATGAATATATTGATACATTATATACACACAGACGCATTTCATGAAAATAAAAACAAAACATGTCACATCACACCATAACCACTCAATTTGAACAGCGCGGTGTTAGGCCCTTGAAGCACATCACAGCGGCCCTTCACAAGCGCTGCACTTCCTCGTCGGAAAAAGTATAGTTTAAAATACACAACAGAATAGTGGAGAAAATTGCCAGCACTTCCAGGGTGAGGTAAATGGCGGAGAAAGAGGCCAACATGAGGAAAATAACTTCGTGAAGTCTATCTCGACAGCCCGTGTTGTAAGCGTCCTTGACATTGATGTGATTTAAAGGGCCCGCCACTATAATTGTGCAGCCTTTGACATCGATGTGGTCTGCGGGACCCGATATTACTGTACAGTTGCTATGCCGACAGCAAGAGTAGGGAACCTCATTTTCCTTGAAACACATGTTGGCAACATTGTAGTCCAGTGGTCCTGGTAAAACAATACAAGTTGCTTTCTTATAGTTGAACGAGTCAAAGTATTGGCTCATTGTATATATACAATATTTACATATAAACAACAAATGTTTATGCTTAATGAAATATAATTTATTTATTCAAAATAGAAAATCTTACAAGTCCTACAGTCGAATAATTAACTATCATGTAATGCAATATTCTATTATAATTTTAAATTCTATTACATTCAAATTACAGTTAAATATATATTGTCTTACAGAAATAACGATTTTTTAGACATTTCTACGCGCCTCCTGAGATATAATAATTAATTTTCAACACATAGCCTATTAAACGGAACAGAATTAAACATAATTATTTTCAAATATTTAATTTAATAAATTCTAGCAACTCTTATAATTCAGCATGTTCCTTGTTTTGTGTTATATATTGTAAGTATAATGGTCATATAACATTAAAAAAACTCATAACATTGAGTGAATAAAAAAAGATTCCTGCGTAAAAGTGTAGACTTATGTATATGGAAAATTCAAAATCTACAAATTAACTTTATTTAAATTGAATAATTTTTATATAAATATTAGTCCAATTAGTTGTATTACAAATTACATCATTTTAATTTTCGAATTTTGAATTAGCTGTTGAACATAATTAACTTTATTTAATCAGGTTTTTTAAGTTTTACAAAAATATGTTTTTTGTTTATTGACGATATCTTTGGTAATTGCTTGGTTTTTCTTATAATGATGATTTTCATTTGATTATTATTAAATATCCGACATTTTTCACGCAATAATCCAACAATCTCAACCTATTTTGAAAATACTCAGAAAACGGTTGCAGAGCATAACATATTAGTTTATTTATTTTTCAACAGCAATTATAGCGTAACACATGACAATTATTACGCTTGTCGATGTTTTCCATTATGATCGTTCTAAGTTTGTAATATAACTAAGTAATGATATATTTTTTGAATCATTTGCTAAAATTCGTTCCAAAAGCTGTTTTGATTTTGAACTTTTATTTTTTAATATTTTCATTATTTTCGCAATTTTTTACCAAAACAATTTACAGTTAAAAAAATATGTTAAAATACTTTATCGCTAAGAGTACTCCTTCACCTTATATCGTACATAGTCAGCTATAATTACCACATGCAATGTATACGCAAATTCTTACGTTTCATGATACATATATAAATAACCATGTACACAATTGCTATTCCAGTATAACTTTGCCCCAAAAAACGTGTATAATGAATACGTTAGTTTGTCAATAAATTGCAAACACTTCACCAATTTATTACTCTTACAAATTACGTCTTAACTGAGATTGGAACCCGCGACCTATCTATCGATCGTGAGTCGGTCAACCACCTGAGACACTAATTGACTACATCTAGTCCAGTAACTACTATATATATAGCGGAATATAAATGCCAAACAATAAACTGAAAACACCTCATCGTCTCCCATCCTCACCCACCCTTTGCCCCGCAGCACGTCAGCAAACTCTGAATGTAGTCCAGGTAAGTCGAGGTCTCCTCCCTAGGGGTGTAGCTGTGCACCGCCATCGAGATCCCCAGCTGCATGTTGCCCTCCCACTCCATGAGGAAGCTGAAGAAGACGGAGGTCTGCACCAACAGCAGCACCATCAACAGGGCCACCTGGATCCCCGTGAACACCTCATTGCGCCGGACTGCACCCAGCACCCCCAGCACGCCTAGCACCCCCGCGGCCATGCCGAACAGGATCATACTCCCGAGGACCACGTGGATGCGCACGATGTGGCCAATCCCCCGGAGGGTGTGGTGGGTGTGGGGATAGCTGTAGATGGCGATGATGAACAGGGCTATTGCTGTGCCGCAGACGGTGTAGGTGACATCGAGGCCGATGACCAGTAGGCGCGTCCATGTTCGTACTTTCACGCCGACTCGGTGGATTAATTTCCTCCGATTGTTCAAGCGTTTTAGCTTGTTTATTGTATTTGCGTCGTTGGATTTGGCGCTGCTGTTCTTCTTCATCGTTTTCCACCCACTAATAATGCTAAGTGTAACCGTAAAAGTGTATGCTATCACTATGTGTGGTTTTGAAAATAACTGCTGTGTTCATATCTATAACAATTACATTAAACTGGTGTTTACCAGAGCGTTATGCAATGTCGTAAATATCACTCTTATACAAGCGCAGGTCTATCTGGGTTTATTGCGATTAAAATGTGTGTTTGATTAGAGATAATTACTTCCATTTTGAACATCGAATTTTGATAATATACAGCACAACGTCAGCAACGCATCATGTCAGAAGTAGCGATAATAAAGTATACCAGCCCGATTAGGATATTTAACCATTTTATTTATACATACAGTAAGCTATGTTTAGTTTCAACTTGCTAATCGTGTTAATTTATTAGAATAAAGTGTAGAGTAAATATTCATAATATTTCTTATGCTGGATTAATCTTAATATTACTTGCTGATTATAGAATAGCTTTTTCCTTGTTTCTCTTTGTTTAAACAATTAACAACATTATTTAGAGAATTGGATATACTGGCAACCCCTGTATTAATACGCTATTAATGTATTCAGTTTACATGTTTTGTAATATTTGACATATTGTTGGTACATAAAAATAATATCAAAATAAATGTAGAAAAATATTTTCTTTAGCCGAACGCGTATTAATATTAAGAAATATCAAGACATAAAAAAATTGAGTATTAATAATATTATTTTTTAAAATTATGTCTACATACCATATTGTATATAGTAATAATAATAAAGAGCTGCGCACTTTTAATGATGTGACATTTTTCAAATCTAAACTGAAAACTTTCCTTTTTAATAATTAGCCGTATCTTTGATGCACTTTGTAATTACATGCGATTGTTAAGCGCCTCAGACATCATTCATTTGATCTAGAGGCGCTTTATAAATATATAAGTATAATAATATAATAATAATGTATAGGCTATGTTTTTTTTGTTATTTTTTTATAAATAATTATTTGTAGAATACTTATAAGTTTTAATAACATTTTAAAATTAATTGTAATACTATTTATTTATAATTTTGTTTATTATTGTATTTATTTATCATGTTTTTATGTTTTTATATCAATTATTATTTAAATGTTAAATATATTGTATTTATTATTTTATTTATTGTTATATATATTAATCATTAAGTGAATTATATTATACATTTCAATACAATATTATTAATGTATTTTTCTGACAACAAAAAATTATGACACGAAAATTATACATATATATATATATTGTATATTTTAAATGATAGTGACCGGTATATGCTGAATCCAAATGATTGAAAAATGTATTGATGAAATGATATGTTTGTTAGTTGAAGCAATATATATTACAATTTTAATAAGTAGTATAGAAAAGGTCGATTCCACCACACTTATAAATATATTTATGACCCCCCCCACCCTCCAATTTTTTTCAAAAAACCTCGTGAACGATCACATTCGTGCGCTATCGTCTACACTTTTCAGGTTGCTATATTATTTTATCTTTATCTCATGGCGAAACTTTTCATTTACACTGCTGATATAACATAAGCTTTGGGTGATGTCGCTATCAAGCTTTGTCAAGTTGTCAAGACTGGTACGGACAAAGCTAATAATACCCGTCATTATTTTCAATCGATCCGGCCTGCTAAAGAGAATTCACAAGTATACATTTTATAATATATTATGAACAAACGATTTAATAACTGGTTGGCAGAAAATAATCGCCTGACTATCGAAAAAACTGACGATCCTAATCTTTACGAAGCAATCACTCACTTTGAGAGTCAGGTTAGCAATACATTCAACTCAACGACGGATGTACCTCTTTCTGTTCGACCAACCTATAATTACTGTTATAATTACTAGGACACTGCTTAGCTCAAAGTGGTTCAGGCTTCAGCGCTTACGACATGGATGGGAAAAAGGTTCTCGTTGCCTTCAAGTACGGATTCGGCCAGTATTAATTGGTCATTCGTGCAACCAACCTCTGCAAGGACTAGCACCGTGAGACATCCTACAAACACAGTGTTCTATTCAAGGTCTACCAGCTGCGATTTCTCAAGCGTGAGCCCGAGTGCGCTTTTGAAACTAGCAAAGAGAAGTCTGCTTTTGCTGCTGCAGCTGTTGTTGTTGTTGTTGTTGAGTAGGGGCTATAGACGCCGTAGAATGGATTCTACGAGCGCCGAAGCTTTTTCTGGATCAGTGGTCAGTGCGTTTGGTTTGAAGGATTGTTGGTCTGATTGCCATGCAATTAGTTATTAGATGTTAAGTAGTTTCAGATTCTTCCCCACAGAGTCTGCATATAGGATCATTGTTTTTGGACACTTTGTGTAGCCAAAAATTGATTTTTGTTGAGTGAGTTGTTCTGAATCTGGTTAGAAATTTTTCTATTGGTTGCTATTGAGTATATTGTTCGTTTCAATGTGCCATCTGAGTCTTTTTTTCGATAATTCTTTCAAGAAATTTGCAGATATGAAAAAAAACTGATAGGTCTATAAGAAGCAATTTGCTCTCTAGGTTTTCCTTCTTTAATAATGGGTGTGATAGCCGCCCTTCTCCAATCTTGAGGCACCCAAGAATTTTCCCAGCTATAGCTGTAAATATTCATAAGATATTATTTGGCTTCATTGCTGCGCATCATAACCATTTCTGGGAAAATCCTATCGGGACCAGCGCTTTCTTTTTCTTGAGTTTGAGGATAGCTTTTTCTAGTTCTTGGATTTTGAAGTGTTGTTCTTCTTCTAGTTCTACATAAGGTTCTTTTCGCCTATTGCACATCTTTATCTTGATTGTGTTCATTTTATTGGTGTGAGTGTATCTGCTTTCATCAGCGTAACCTTGTATGAAAGCATTAGCCTTTTGTTCATTGCTTATACAGGTTTTACCTTTATGATGGATACAAGTATCTTTTTTTCAGGAGGGACTGTTACCTTTGAGACTTTTGCTGAAGTTCCAAAGTTTTGAGAGGTTTTTGTCCTCGCATGCTTCTTTTACTTTGGCACTCCAAATTTCTTTCTTTCTGTTGTTAATGAGCTCTTTCAATTTCTTACATTGATCTATCCATTCATTTTTGTTTTCTCCAATTTTATTATATAATTTATTTCTTTTCTTGATTTCCACTTTGATCTGATGATTTTTCCATTGGTCTTTTCTGTTTGTTTTTTGTCTAGGGACGTGATCTTTGGAAGCAAATAACATGGCATTCTTTAAGATATCTAGTCTTTTTTTCGGAGGTCTATATGTTGTTCGTTTGAGTTGATTATCTACCAGTTTGCCATACCCTTTCTTGTTTGCTTTTGTCTATATCCAGTTGACTTTTTTTCTTTTTTGTCTTTACACATTTCCTTATTCCATGTTATTAGGATAGGTAGGTGATCAGATGCAAATTCATTAAGGGTCATCCATGTGCATTGCTTAGAACGTTCTTCGTAGATAATACTGATGTCAGGAACGCTTTTTCTTCAATTTTTTCTGGAAACTCTGGTGTGGGATCCATCATTGATGATATAATTGTTGCTTTTGTTGCTAGCATTGTACTAGATAAGTTCGCCATTTTTGTATGCGTTTGCATACTTATCCCAGCTCATATGGTGTGAGTTTACATCTCTCATGATATTGACTTATTTGTTGTCTTCAATGTATTTGTTAAAATAGATGATACCCTTCTTTTGATTTCTACTGCTATTTTGAGGAAGAATATAGAAGTTAGATTTTCTTACTTTCTTTTTGTTAGTGGGATAGATGATTGGTGTTCAACATATCCATTTTTATTATTACTAGTATATTCGTTGGTGATGTTATGATGCATAACTTAATTTATCAGGTAATAAGTCCTCCCCTCCTGCAGCTTTTGATACCGGTATTATTGGTAAGTAAGTTTTGTTTCTTGCATGCAGGCTATGTCGATATTTCTTTCAATTAGCAGATCCATTAATTCTTCTTTCTTAGTAGGTATGGAGTCACAGTTCCATTAAAGGAGTTTGATTTGTTTTTGTTTAACGTGTTTATTGTTGGTGCTTTTCTCTTTCTTTAGAATGGCTTCTTGAGTGTGCTTTGCTTCTCCTTTCTTTGGCTTAATTATTTCTTCATTATAATAACATTTTTTATAACGCCATTTGTTGCTTTTTCTGAGCTTTTCTTTTTCTTCTCTGGAGGTTTTAATACATTTGACGTGTTCCACTTTTCTACAATTAATGTGGTTTTGTTTTGCCTTACATTCAGGACATTTTTGACCAAATACATTGTAATCAACTTTTCTGCTAGTTTCAGGTTTATTACATAACCCACATTTAACTCTCTCCTTCCAGTCTTTGATTTGAATCTTTCTGGCTATGTTGGGGCATTTTTTTGTGAATTGGCTTTTGACACTTATGGCAGATGATCTTAACAGTTCCTGTTTTGATGACGCCTTTACATTTGTTACAATCTTGCTTGTCATCCGAGATAACTTCAATGATTTGTTGTGTGCTAAGGTTGCAGGAGTTGCACTTCCAGTTGATGTTCTTGGCATATCTGCTAATTCCACTGCAGGGTTTGTGGGTGAGGTTGTCCAAGTTAGCCGGAGCATTTGTGAGGGTTTGCAATGGATCTAATTGCTTTGTTACAAACGTAGCAGATTTGATGAGGACCAGGATGAGTTTATATGTCGCCACTTCTTAAGATAATTCCAGTCCTTTTGATGGTATAACAGGGACACTGGATTGGATGTCTGATCCCGTACTTGGCTTGTAGCCCATTTGTTGGCTTGATTTGTGGAATGGAACTACCCACAGGACACCGTAGCCATATCTGGCTTGGAGGTTCGTGGGTAACGTCCTGCTGCAACTGCTGATGTTGCTGATAGAACTTCTGCTGAGTTTCCAGTCAAAAAGATTAGGTTGACACTTGAGCTGATAGATAAGTAAGTGGATTCAGATGATCAGTGTGCAATGCCAGAGACGAAATATGATGATGATGAATCTTAGTCAAAGAGACAAACATCAGTGGTTATGTAAGATAAATTTTAACAATGTTGACTATCCTATTAATGACTCCCACCCCCAAACCTGATAAGATGACTCACCACCATAAGACAAGTAGTCTATTCTACGATTCTGACTAAGTCTAGTTAATTCAGTTTGATTTTGCTACTTACATATCGTTTTTGATGAGAATTCCGAATAAGTGGGTCCAAATAATTGTATTTCAAATCAATAAAGAGCAATTATTGTGGATCCAGTTTTTTTAAAGTGTATCATATCTGTAGGATGGAGAAAATGGTAATAAAAAAAAAAGTTACACAGCAGTACTTCTTTATATAAAGTTTAATATAAATAAATATAAATTATTTATTAATATAATGGACGCATTTTATTATTAAATGTGTCAATATCATCATCGACATCCTCACCAACATCAACGATATTAATTGAGTTCAATGCATTACGCACTATGCGGTCAAAAATATACCGAAATCGTTTGATGCTCTCCCGTAGAGCATTCGTTCCATTGCCTCTACGTTTTTCATATTATTGAATAGTTCAATATAATTCATCCTGATATTTTGTACTTTACGTTTCAACTCTTTCAAGTCAATGTATTCTGTAAGTATGTCCTCCAGAATTGTAGTCAGAAGCGTCGAATCTTTTTCTTCCTCCTTATCCTTCACATATCCTCCATCGATTATATTGATGTTTCCTCCTCGTTGTCGGACGGTATTGAGTCCTCGTCTGTCACTTATTGATTTGAGTTGGATTTCTTGTTCGACATATTGTGTTGATAAACATCAAGGCATTAGGGCAACTTTGGGAATTTCGTTTCGTCGATATTTGTGCAGAATTAGTTCAAATTGTCTTTTTTTTATTGTCGGTAAACGATTTCTAGAAGAATATTAATATAGTAGTAAAAACTCTTTGCGTTAAATGGTAGAAGAATCGACAGTAACAATAAATCCTTGATCGAATTAAGCTCGCATACGATAAACAATACTTTGTGTACATGCAGTAAGCGTGCAGAAATTCGAACATTAGCCTTTTTGCATATAGGACAATTAATCTTCATGATGGAAACTTTAACATACATAAGTTATATTTATCAACTATCTAGTTGGTTGTATTTAGTGTATATATGTTTTAATTATTGTATCTTATCTGTTTATGAGTTATCTACGTATTCTATTGATGGTCTCATACAGTCCCTGTTTTGTTCTATATTGTCCTAATTAATTATTAGTTGTCATGTACGTAAGTGAATGTTCACCAGATTATCATGCAATTTAATAATTCACTGCGTGTTTGCTATTAATTATTGGTCCGCCACATCTTTCATTTACAATATGGTATATGTTATATTTTCTTACCTGTCAGGCATGTTTGATTATTACAAATTTTTTATGGTTAGAATGTCCTTTTGTGATACTATTTGGATATATAAAACGTACAATTTGAATAATATTTTTAAAAAATCTAAATTTGTCGTTTTGCACAAATAATGTATTATTTTCGTAAATAAATTTTTTTTTTAATTATAAGTGCTCTCTTACACTGTATGTTTCGTTCTACATTGTCCGATTAATTCCGATTGCTCATTCAAGTGAATTTTCATCAAATTTTCATGAAATGTAATCATTTTTTATGTGTTTTCTAATAACTTCGATGGTCTACAGGTGATCACCAAAACTGTTCTTTTACAATAAAATGTGTAATATTTTAATATGTTTTAATATATAACATGTTAAGCATATTTGATCATATTTTTGATGTTTATAATGTCCTTTTATGATACTATTTGGTTATACAAAACGTACAATTTGAATAATGTTTTAAATGTTATGTTTTAATTTGTCATTTTGCAAAAATAATTTATTATTTTCATAAATAATTTATTAGTTTCATAAATAATTTATTATTTTCATAAATAATTTATTATTTT
>JAUZND010005433.1:0-11209 GCA_034780555.1 Coelogynopora nodosa
TTTTTCATATTGCTTCATGTTTTTTCATATTGCTTCATGTTTTTTCATATTGCTTCATGTTTTTTCATATTGCTTCAGGTGTTTTCATATTGTTTCATGTTTTTTATATTGCTTTGTGGTTTTTCATATTGCTTCATGTTTTTTCATTTTGCTTCATGTTTTTTCATAGTGCTTCATATTTTTTCATTTTGCTTCATGTTTTTTCATATTGCTTCATGTTTTTTCATATTGCTTCAGGTGTTTTCATATTGTTTCATGTTTTTCATATTGCTTCATGTTTTTCATATTGCTTTATGTTTTTTCATATTGCTTCATGTTTTTTCATATTGCTTCATGTTTTTTCATTTTGCTTCATGTTTTTTCATATTGCTTCATGTTTTTTCATATTGCTTCATGTTTTTTCATATTGCTTCATATATGTTTTTTCATATTGCTTCATGTTTTTTCATATTGCTTCATATATGTTTTTTCAATTCGCTTTGTTTCTTTCACTTAGATTATGTTTTTCGTACAACTTCACGTTTGTTCAATAGAATGTTAGTAAAAATACATGGAACTCATTGGAATAATGGAAGAATAGGGTGTAAGTGCTCCATCGAGTACCAGTTGAAAAAATCCCTATGATCGTAACCTAAAATTAGTTATATATTTTTTATCTCTATCTTTTGTGTATGGCTATGGTCATCATCCATCCACTTCCTAAACAGATAATTAAGAAACATCGTAGATTTCTATAAGATAAAATGTATTCCATACAAAACGATTTTATTAATTTAACATGTAAGAAAATTTTGAAAGTGTAGGACAACACATTTCCACACTACTGAGCTGATATAGAGGTATTATAGCACCACACTTACCCGAACATGGAATTAAATCTATAGGAATTGCATCATTTTAGTCCCTAAAATGAGGTAAACATTTATCTGAGATTTACATGTTTTAATGTATATGATAATGGATATACAGCCACAAAAACACATGGTATATATTGTCAGATCAACAATCTTTATAATTCAATATGTTTTATAGTATTTATTATGAGTTTACTGATTTGGAGATAGACTCATTGTGGTGCTTCTTTCCGGGTGGATACATGAGCGACACTCAGTTCTTCTGTAGTAGGACTTGGACATAGTATGAATGATATTCAAAAAACAATTACTTACATGTGAATATGCTGACTCATATTTATTTCATGATATTGAGAAATACTTTTCATAATTATTTCCCCTCTACATCCTCTATGTTATTTTGCATGTTAATTGTTTTTACATATATTTTATGAATAACTTTTACACATGTTTACTTATAAAAATAACAAACGAGATTGATCAACTCAATTTTCCAACTTTTTTCATTTTATATTAATAGTCACTACTATTTGGGTGGTTTTAAAAATCCATTTTATTATAAAAATCGCTGTTTTAATATAAAATTGTCCTTACAATGTTCAATTATGTTCAATCATTTTCATAATGGTAAAATAGTAGTAAACAGTGTCAGCGCTGCCTGCCACCATTCGGTAGATAGGGGTTACTGGATAAACATATAGAACATATAGAGTACTTCTACACTGGCCAGCCGGAAACACATGTGCCTCTATCTGATAAAATTTCCCACAAGTTCGGACGTTATCAGTCTGTGCAGTGCTCCCATATGTAGTATATGCGGACATAGAGTGCTTCCTAGAAAAAAGTCAGGATGAATTGTTGGCGGAAAAGGGGCGTGATATCCTATTCACTCATATCTCCCCCACATCTCAAAGCCAAACCACTCGACTGCGGCTATCGTCAGTTTATAGGTATGATTTTATCTTCAAGGCAATGATATAGTTACAACAATTGGGCAATGATATCTACCGGTGGAATAAGACGTGTGGAAAACAGCCGTGTATACTTACACAGAGTGAGAAAGCTGCCCATGCCGAATTGAGTCACTGCTACATATGCCAGTCACATTTCACCGAGAAGACAACCAGGTTAAGATGTCCGATCACTTAACAGATAAGTAATTATTGGGTAATACTTGCTCCATCATCTTCAGTTTGAGTTATGCATTTTTCTTTGCGATTTTCCCCAACACAGTGGAAGCATTCTGTCTCTGTCTCTGCGCTACTGAAATGTTGCTGACTGCAATGCTTCTCCGTAAACCCGATACAGATGAATTGGGTGGTGTAGACGCAAAATTTCCATACATTTAATTGATGACTAGTTTCTTTACCCCCCTTCTGGCAATCTCCAAGTAGGCCTACGCATTCCAGTAATACGAGTCGAAGGTAGTGTAGTACGCAGTGATGTCAACGGTTTATTCTCTTTTAAACAGGTGATATCTTCACGTCGACAAATGCAGTGTCATCTCCGCAGTCTTATAGCGTTGATGGGGTCCAACATTTACATTGAGCAGGTTGACAACATGGTGTGTTTTTAAATAAGTGCAATTTATTTTGAGGTAATTAAGCTGTCGAAAAATACACACTTGTCCGAGTTAGTCAAGGATAAGACTATACAGGATATAAGTGTTACAATTAACATACCTTTTCTTTAAAACTATACTGTTTTATTGTAAAATTATTATATTTTGAAGTTATTGTGATAGAGACACTACATATTATGTTATAGAGACGATTCAATTTTGCTGTGCAATATGAGCCTGAACTATTTAATGCTTTGCAAATATTCGAGTGGAAACCTGTGCATGTAAAGCGTTTTTTATTTAGAAAAAAGTTGTCATAATGGGGGCCACATCTCGCTTCTATTTTGAAACTATTTATACTTATTTAAATAATTTGTTTCCCCACTCATCTGCTTTTACATTCTCTTTGTAAATAATTCACACACTAACATTTATTGTTCACGTTTGTCGTTGAGATCAATGTACCTTATTAACTTATTAGACATATGTTAATCTCTCAATAAAACGAGCTTAATCAACTCAAACATATTTTTGACTTTTCACTCTCTCAATAAATGAGACATAATGCCTTTTTTATTAAAAAAAAAAATATTATAATAATGGGCAAAGAGTTACTGTTAGAAATTTTTTAGAAGTATACTTTTTAGTAAAATAATTTAGCATAACAGTCGCGTGACATTTAAACCCACATCTCTTTCAAAATAAAAATAAATATATATATTTTATAACATATGAAATTGAATTTATTCTCTAAATATAACACATGAAGGAACATAGAAAAAGTACATATGGTGAGATTGCAGATTTTATAAAATATATAGCAACATAAAAAAGTAAACACATGAATAATAGCATTCTGACGTTGCAGTGTAGGCTTCTTTCTCTTCTGAGGTGCCCCCGATAGTAGAGTTGCTTCCTCCGTTTTTTGCGGCGTTAAAGAGATCCTTGTTGAAGATTCGAAAAAGATGGTGGTGGAGTTGCAGGCATTGTTTGCAAATAATCTGTTGAGGCGTCATCGCTAGGGACTGGATCGACCATGAGGCATATACGAAGTAAATGTGATCCATTCATTACTTCCATGGGTTCATGTCGGAATTAAATGACACGGAAATTAAGACTTGCAACATAAAAAGAGTCCCCGTGTTGCCCAAAATGTACTCCATTACATTTGAGTAAGAACTGATATCGGCCAGGTCCAAACTCTGTCATTTTGTTAAATCAACCATCCCAGTTAAAGCCAAGTGTGCTGGGTGTGATCTTAGCCTAGTATAGTCCATCTGGTGCAATAAAGTTTTGGAATGTAGGTAGTAGAATTGGACATTGTGATATGAATAGTTCGCGTTGAGTTGGGTTGAGATCCGGAGTCTCCGTTGTCCGTAGAAAATGCTCCAACTTCATACCGACTCCAAACTCCATCGCCTTGATTGCCTGCTCGAGCGGATCCGGGCCCATTCTTGTTACTGTAGTGTATGGGTAGCCAATAACTTAGTTCTTATGAGACTCCAGATGCTGACAAAGTCTGGTGACATAAAAATTAAACTGGCACAGTTGTATATTGTTGACACGTCGATAAAACGTAAGATCTTTTCCGCAGCCTTGTAACGACGATGAGGCCCACCTTCAATTCTGGCAGACTAGCTCCAACAATAGGCTCAACAATATTGTATGATGACATATTGTAGTATAACTGTATCTTGTATGAGATTCTTATCACTCGTACGTCTTTACGAGAGGAGGTCAGAACTGTTCCGTGCAAGAGAGAAGAATGAGCTCCGAGGCGCTCTGCAGCGTCTTTTATATCACCACCAACATCCAATTGGTTAGTAGAAAACCCTATAATCAATTAATATTACCATAGGGAATTCATAAATTGATTGGGAACCCAAAATTTGGAATCCTCGAAAAATACGCGGAAATTAAAATATGCGCGGGGGGCAGGGGGAGCAGGAGGGAGTCAGGGGGGCGTGATGACGTCACTGGGCCAGCGGTCACCTGTGCTAGCGTCACTATGCTCCCGAAAAATACATCTCTCCTACTACTTGCGTGATATATGGAATAATCATGTACAACCATCAACATAATTGAACCATCCTATAGGGCACTGCCCCATACCCCACATAATCTCGTGTTGGGATTACAATCCTTGTAGTTACCCCCTTTGGAAGTTTTAAGATACACTAGTGAGAAACGCATCTTTAAGCTTAAGAATTATAATACATACGACATGCTATATGTACTAAGAGCGATATCCACCTCATTTAGCATTACAGCTATTAATTATTTATACTACGTTTTGTAAAAGGAAAATATTTTAATTCTTGTTTTATTAAATTACAAAATTATTATATTTTAAAACCAACTATAATAGCGCGTCTTTAACTTAGTTTGGAAACCCCATGGCTTTTATTCCTGTACAAGCCCCTGCCAACTATCATAGTCGCAAGTGAAAATTAGTTGTTTTTTAATCAAAAAATGGTTATAAACATTTTTAAATCAATTTTATAATCGTTGTTCAATATGTATCCTGGTTATATTAAATAATAACTAGTACATATACATACCTATTAATACACGCCGATGAAAACTATATATATTTATGTTTTAATACAAACGATTAGTATAGATTGATTGTTTGAGTGCGGTAACTATATTCCAATTTGAGTGTAAATTTGTTGACTGCTTTTTCATGTTTTCAATTTTATTGCCTTACTATTTTTCAGCTGACTTCCATTGTAAATTCACCATTACTAACTTACTGCTTAATTACCTAGATGTAGACCTCGAAATGTTTTGCTTACAATTACAAATTAAGCAGCATTGATATTATTTTCTACTTATAAGTAGTATAGATAGAACGATAGTATTTATTATAATTATATATATATTTAAATAGACATTATCATAAATTTATTATTAATTTATGTGTCAAATCACATTTAAAATAATAATAATTAACATTCTATTGACCTTTACAAACATTAAATAATTACCTAGCATTATTGAGATTATGAAAAATACCAGTTTATTAAAATATTACATTGTAAATATAATAACCGTACAATTTAAATAATAATTTAACTAAAAAAAATTGTTATCCATTTTATCAAGCGAAAAATCAAAGAAACTATTTAAAAATCAAATTTAAAATATATAACAATTCTTATAATATAATAGCAATCCAATAAAATCCCTTTGGATTTGTCCGAAACAAATTTCTGAGTACTTCAAACTTAAATTTGAATATATTTTTTATCTTAAATCTTCAAAATTAATTTTAAATCAATCATTACGATTAATTTGTAAGAAATATAGTTGACGTACATAAAAACATAGATATAGAACAAATTTAATTAATGTATTATATGTAATTTATTCAAATTTCATGTAAGGTGTACACTAAAATGAATCATAGATCAATAATAATAATACAAACAAAATATATTATAAATATAACATATCATTCTGAATCTAACACAGCCTGTATATATATATATAGGTTATGGAGTAAGAAAATAGAGGGACAGCATGAGTTGACATTTATGATAAAGTATTTAGCTATGATAATGTTAAATTTAACTCTTATAGTTTCCATATAACTGACATACGACGGAATGTGTTAACCATATAATCTTCGATCTAGACTTTTACGGGATACTAAATCTAGGAATTCCGATAAAAACGGTGCAAAGTATTAAAAAAATCAAATCAATAGTTATTTTAAATATTAATAACATATTAATTAGTATACGCACTTATACTCCTATGCTACAAATTATTATGAAACCTATACTGACATCAGAACCATAGATATTATTCTCGGCTATTTGGCATTTTGAAATATGTTGAGCGTCATAATTCACCATCAGTCTTTAAAAAATTAAAATCTTACCAAATTTAATCACATCAATTTCAATAGATAAAACACATATTAAATGTTTTAGCTATTAGTAATGGACAAAATGTTTTTCAACAGTCTTATACAGTTACATTAAAGAAATCACATTTATGCTCAGTCGTAGTTTACAGATATATTCACAATTATCATAACGTTGACATACTTTAAGAATAGAATCACATTTATTTCATCAGTTTTCAGGGGACCATGATTACGATACACAAATGATTCACACACATATATATATATATAATATCGAAATGGGGTCAGCGCTTGATTGTAAATAAGAAGAATATGAAACATGCAAAAGTTCACATAAATCAGCCGGATAATATATATTTCATTTGAGGAAAGTACATGCTCTATGAAAATAATTTCTGTATAATTAGTCAATGAATGTATAAATAATAATAGTAAGACACTTTTATAGTCGTAAACAAAAAGAGGCTTTTAATTGACTGTATACATAGACGGACTGTCAAACTATAAACTATCGAAGAAACATATTCTGCAGTGTCAGCAGCCGCACTTTTGTTTAGGAAATCGAGTATGGAATTTTACACTATATTGCCAATGATGGTGGGCCGGAAGAATTTCCCCAGCTCGCAATAGTTGTCAATGGTTATAAGGGTGGTTGTGACTTATATATCCAGAGGAGAAACCCGAAGAATAAAAAGAAATTGTTCTAGGTCGGCAATAAAACAAGTAGGTAAGATTTACAAACAATGGCTATTTAAGGAACGAATTTTTAATTTTTTTTATAATCATATGTATTCTTTATACAATATTATAATTAATTCAATAAGTGTAAGTATTTTATTTAAACTTTACAGCATATTTATTGTCTAATAATTAATGTACAATTAATTTCCACTAAATATAAAATTCTAAATTAATGGGATATTGTTATAAAATATTAAATAATTAATTAAAATTAGATATTAATAAGTTGAGTTAATTATTTCAATTTTTTTAAATATATACTTATATTGACCTTCCAAAATCTATTTAATTTGTTTTTCTAAACTAATTTGAACATTAATTGTCCTTCAAACTTATCTTGTTTTGTTTAACTTAGCTACTTTTGCATGGGCGACCTTGAAAAATAAGTTAAACATTTCTCCTGATTTAGGCCTGGCTAACCTTGTTCTTGTTGTTGATTACCACAACCAAAACAATTGCAAGGACGACGAGTAGGCCCTGCAAAAGAAAAAACAGGTATATATATATAGTTGATTAAATCCAAATAATATCAAACAAAAAATTAACCATTTGAAAAACGTATAATCTTCTTCTCACATTTAAAAAAACCAAACGTTAGTGTAAAAACAAAACCTTATTGTAAAAAGTGTAATAATGTCAAAGATGTTCCTATTTACCCTTGTAAACTGGTATGTTTATAGAATAACTGTACACATTAAAGAATATTATCCATAGTATCCATAAATTTACAATACAAATATATACAGGGTGTCCAAAAAGTTCCGCCCGATTTTTGGGTGGAAATTCCAACATTTATTTTAGAATTTATGTATTCCAACAAATTGTCTGCATCATTATGAATCTATTTTAGAACAGCATTTAAAACTGTCATTCTGTCATCATCTGTCAGGGCAGAAATATCAAAATTCTGGTTGATAAATTTGAGAATACAGGCCTCGTCAATGATGCAGCTAGGAGTGGACAGCCTAACATGGCAACATGTGATGAAAAGGGAAACAATTTATTGGCCAGCTTAACTAGGAGTCCTCAAAAATCTGTTCGTCATCTTTCTTTAGAACTCGAGATTAGTAGACAAAGTGTTCACAATTTACTAAAGAAAAACAATCTTTTCCCTTCTGTTCCACGTCTCTTCCATGCTCTGCATGACCGAGATGCTGACCGGCGGTTAGAATTTGTGGAACTGTTTTTGGAAAAGATTTGTAATGACAGAACAGTACAAGACAGGGTGTGGTGGTCCGACGAAGCCTGTTTTAAACTGAACGGCCACATCAATAGGCACAATTGCGTCTATTGAGCTGCTGTAAACCCTCACATTATTCTTCTTTTCATATTACATTTGCGTTTGCATTGTAATTGTATTTATAATTTAATAAATCTAATTAATTAAATTTTGCTTTTATTTTGTACCGAAAATCGTGCGGGACTTTTTGGACACCCTGTATATATATAAACCGCTTTATTAATTATTTAAAAACTTTTACATTGCCTAAACATTATGCCTTTAGGTTTTTATCCGGTTTCATTTTATCTTATGCCTCTATTATACATATTTTATACTTTACAAATTGAAATTCGACATATTAGTTATATCAATTATATATAAATTATTGCATAATTGTTTTTAACTGTTACTAACTATTGTTTGGATGTACACCACATTTTCTTCAATAATTGTATCATTTTACAGTCCATGTTAAATACTGAATAATTCAATGTTATGCTATTATGAATTTTATTTGAAGATTCAATGGTTATTCATAAGAAAACCATATATGTTCGTTGTCAAAGTAAAAATGTACAGTTTTCATTCAGAGCTCATATTAATCTGTACTGAAAAGAAAGAGGCAAATATTCATTTTGAGAAAGATATTAGAATTATTTACATTATTGTGAATGAAAAGTACTCTTCTCTGTATGTATTATAAGAAAAGAGAAAAAGAAAGTTTTGTTTGAAAAATAAGGATATTAATTCCACAATGAAAATACGTAAATATAAAAAATGCGAAAAAATACAAAATACAAAAAAAACGAAAAAAACGTAAATACGTATAGATAAGGATTACGAAAGATACTGTGTGTGCGGCGCCATTAAGAAGATTAGTGGAGAATGTCACATTAAAATTACATTTCAAAACATTACAGAAATATAATACAGGGCGCAATTTATATCAAATGATTTATCAGATTTTATTTAAAATTTGATGTTTTATTTACATTTATATTAAAGAAAGTGAAAATAAAATTCCTGAAAAAAATCGCTTCATTTGTTAAGTTTATGTAAATTTGTATATTTGGACGATGAGTAAGAGCGTTTCTTATTTAAGCCTGTCAAAAAAAGAAAAAGAAAAACATATTTGAAAATATAAATCAAAATATAAAATGATCGTCAATTTAAGATATAATAAATAAATTATTTTTTTACTTTGTGGGTTTATTCTACTATTGTTTTCCGCCGTATTAGCTGCTACTAGTTCTGATGAATTGTATGTTTATCTTTATTCATTCGATCTTGGAATAATAATTAATAATTTTGGATAAATAAAACTTGTCGGCGAAATTAATGTTTTAAAACAATAATTTATTACAATATATTTCATTAATAAAATAAATATGTAACTTATCGTGGACCGGAATTCTTATTTATGTTGTTATATATTTCTTACATTGTCACAGGGGCGTTGCTACATGTACGCCATAGTACGCCGTGGCGTACTATAGATTGTTAAAATAGGCGCCCCGATCTATAATATGCGCCTTAATTATATCGTAATATATCGCGTATTATTTTTTTAAATAGTCAAGCCGATCAGTTTTGTTTATCTGAACTACTTAATAAATGAATATCACAAGGTTAAATTTATAAATATACAATAAATTATATTCACATCGAAATTGGCGGTTAATCGACGGTATAATTTAGTCAAGATTTGAATGTTGAGATACTTTATTAAAAAAATTACGTAACTATTTAGAAATATCGCCAGTTTGTAACTTTTTACTTTTTATATTCATTGCGTTACATTTTGTTGCACCTTGATTTCAACAATTCTGGGCGTGCCAAACCTGTCTATACAAACTTATACACTCACTGACCTGTAAGGTGACAATTCCAGCCACTGCCCCGACTATGTAAAGCATATATGGATCAATCTCCGCCTTGAGTTTGTACCAACATCCAGTGGCAACGTTGGAGTTCGCCTGACTGGGTGACGAGGCGCAAGAGGACGCGTCTACAAACTTATACATCACACCGTTCTTTGACTTGCAGCAACTCATTGGATACTGCGGATCTAAAATATTGAGGATTGAGGTGGTATATATATATATATTGTGGGGATATATACAGTAAAGTTCATAAGTTACAAAGACATGGATTTTATGAAACATTTATCTAAAATACATTTATCTGTTTTTAGATATTTTAAATATTTGAAATCTATGGGCAAACTTCTATAGCATTTGTTGTCGCTGTACCTTTAGTTAGAAATTTTAAATATTTGAAATCTATGGGCAAACTTCTATAGCATTTGTTGTTGTTGTTGTTGTTATGAGCGACATAGAAGTCACACCTTGGAAAGGCGTGCGTACTCCTCCCTCTTCTCGGGTGACTCCCAAAAAGTAGAGAGTGGGGGGGATCGACTTGACCGAGTATCTTGAGTCTGAGTTGAAAAAATGTGGGGCATTCTCTGAACCAATGCTCGACAGATTCAATGCCCATGTTGCAGTTTCTGCACGTCTCATCCTCACTGAAGAGCTTGGCTTCGTAGGATTGGAGCTTATGGTGATGACCACATCTAAGTTGAGCAACGTTGGTAGCATCTCTCCTACTCTTGGCTTGGTACTTGCCTTTCTTGACATAGGTTTCTTTTAGAAGAGGATGAATTGTTGGCTTGTCTCTGGCCGAGGTTCCCTGGCCGAGATCTCGATGGCCGTTTTCATTGTGATGGAATTATCTGGCTCGAGGTTGATGTCTTTGCATGCTTGTTTAGCTTCGTAGTCCACCATCTCGTTACCCGGAATATCCGCATGACCTGGGATCCATTGTGTGGCCAATTGTCCAGAGTGTTCCTCATTGAGTCGATATCATTCTCTTGTTTGCCAGGAGAGCTGTTCAGAGCTTCGATGAGAGAGCTTTACTGTCTGTGCAGATGATGGTGTTTTCCGTAATATTGTTGT
>JAUZND010005434.1:0-11209 GCA_034780555.1 Coelogynopora nodosa
CGTACTCCGACGTATGTCAGCGTGTTTCAGCGTGCTCTTAACTTATATAAACTTACCCCTAACTTATTTGACGTATGTCGGCGTATTGTCATACGTCGGGTATACGCTGATTAAATCGTCAAGGTGTGACAGGGCTATTAGTATGAAGAGATCACTCCCACTTGACTCTAAGGGTAAAGTCTTATTGACGTTGCAACTGATGAGGGGTTTAACATATACTCCTGTGTGAAACAAGTTATAAATCGTTTTTTACGTAATTGTTAATATATTTGTTTGAGTAAAAATTGTAGAATATTTTCATGAAATTTAATGGTGATATTTAAGATATGTTATCCTTCCATTTATTTATAATTTTCACCTGTATTTCTTATATGTGTCAAATTACCTTCCTGTTTTTGTTTATTTTGCAGCTTTGGAACTTCAAGTTCGTCAAATGCCAAAATATAAAAACGCTATTCCAACAGCGATTTGACAATATATTTTCCCATGTTTCTGTGTTTTTCATTGGCTGTTACTAGCAGTAAATTTTTATTTATTAATTATTGTATGTTTTATAAGTGTACTTGCCATTTTCCTCCATGTTTCTCATATTTTAACTATTTTTTCTATATTTTTGAGTTAATATAGTGACAGTTTTCACATTCTATCCCTTTTGCTCCTATTATTGTATGCTTATTATCGTAAATTGTAAGTTTTTTTCCGTGTGGTCATTTACACAATTTGGTATGTATTTTTTAATTTAATTTTTGATTACTAAATAAATTATTTGATAATATTGCTCTTCCTATATGTATATTTTTCAAAAATTATTTTACAGTAGGTAGCTATACATTATGTATAGCTACCTACTGTAAAATAATTTTTAAATGATACCATTTAGAGTTTCATATTGAGATAACCCTAGGTTTTCATACTTAACGATAATATTAGGAGCTAAACCTTGCAATGTTAATAGAAAAAATAAGTTCATCGTAAAATATATATGTACATTTAACTTAAATATTAAAATTAATTTTTTTAAATAACCAGCCATTAAAAATATTACTTAAAAAGCATTTATACTACTTATAGCTTATTTATATAAGAAGTATAATAATAAAAATAAATGCCAAACTATTATAGATTTCGTGATCTGGAATCCGATGCAAAAACAATCAAGTTAATTGGTTGCATTGATCAAAAGTTATAGCGTATGTCGCTATTTTCCCATGGTTTTCCTAAGCTGAAGTTTATTACGTATAATCAGGTCATAAAAATGATACGTAAAATGGACATTTTTAGAAAGTAAAAATAGCTCGACAAGTCTTCACAAGGTATCATTATAAAGAATGTTTCAGCTTAATCGGATGATAGGAATTTGTTTTTCCAGGGTGGGTAAAATACCACCCCTCCACGAAGAAAACCTTTAAAAATATGTCCACGGTCGAAAAGTTGACAAACATGCAAAAGAAAAACCACAATAAAATTTAAAGATTATATCAATTAATACAAAATATCCAAGCTTTCACCTTTCATCAAGAAGGCATAATCATGGTGTGAATATTACATAATTGAATATTTTGTAATAATTGTAATAACCTTTAAATTTTATTGTGGTTTTTCTTTTGCATTCCTCACAGTGACCATTACTTGTCTTTATTAATCAAGTTGACAAGCATATTATGTTCCAAAAAGAATGTGTCAAAACTGCTAACATTATTTTTATATAAGTTCTGACGGCCTACTGCAACCATGGCCTATGATACGATTATTAGACAATAGATTAATTAATAGTCCGGTAAATCACAGGCGAATCCAGGAATATATTGTATAGGTATCTTTCTAGCATACTTATCATCGACGGAATAATCAAAAATATTTCGGTATTATAGTTCGTGAATGCTATGTACATGTATAGATCGTGTACAGGCTCTTCAGAAGTCTCCTAAGACTTCTATAAAGGAGGAACTAAGGTTGCTGATTGGGTATCTGCAATTCTAGAGTATGTTCGTATATACCTCTCTTTTCGGACCTAGCTCGACCTCAATTCGACTTGCTAGCTCAGGACGAATTCGCGTGGATATCAAAGGGTAACACATCACGCAAGGCTTTTATTGATGCGGTTATTTAGGGCAAGGTTTTCCAAAGTTTTGAGGTTGGGTCACCATCGGAGCTGACGGTAGACGCTTACGAGTACGATTAGGGGCTAGATGGGAGCAGAAAGGACGACCGGTTATCTTCATGTACGTAGAGTAGACTGTTGAAGGCGGAAAGAAACTACTCACAAATGCAAAAAGAAACTATTGCGATCTTTGTGGCGTTCAGAAAGGTTACAGAAATATTTGTTCGGGTTCAAGTTCACCATCGTCACGTACCATCAGGCGATCCAACACATATTCTGTCCAAAGGCGCCTATTGCGATTGCAACTTCAACAATGCTTCAATGGTGGTCTCTGGAACTCTGCATATACTTACGAGATTATAAACATCGTCCGAGGAAGAAGATTCGTCAGGTTGATTAGACCTACATGTCGTCACTCGTACCAAGAGCAATAACCGGATACAGAAACAGAGACGGTACATGACACTTTACTAACACGTTACCTGTCGATTGGAACTTAATTATTAAGGAGACAAACCGGTCTTATATCTGCTCTTAATCATGGTTGTCCCTGATGGCAAAAAAGAGGTTTCCAGCAAACTACACAAATTGGAATGTCTTAATTATCAACAACGCCGGTCGGAGCGTTAGTGCACAAAGAGGTCGTAGTCATCCCTCCTTCTTGTCGATAGGTTCTTCTTCGGCATCTGCGCAGCGGACACTTATGGACGGACAAAGTGAATACTTCGGCCCGCCCAATCTGCATGTGGCATATCAATCAACCACAATATCGCCAACTACGTGATATCAGCCATGGATATATTATCCTATATATAAAGTACGATACCACATTGATATATATACATTGTTGAAAAAAAGCTAACAATTGGAGGACTAAATATTTTTGTAAGTTATAGGCTACATTTTATATATAGCATTATAATGCTTTTGTAATTTCCTCATATGCGACGTTAAAATTTATACATTGATGTTAAACAAATAGAACTCGTGAACTTTTTTTTTTCTTACTGTGTATAAAATAACTATATATATTACAGGTCCCAAATCATACATATATCTTTGTTTAAATTTCAGAAGATTGTACAACTAGCTTAATTGCAGTTGCGCGACATTTGGGCAACTATCGACTATATTCTTTGGTCAGCGGTCCACCAAAGAATATACAGATATATATAAATTATATTTTACGTCGATGTGTGCCGCATAAAAAGTAGGGGGTTAAAGGTAAGTAACTTAGGGGGTTGAATATCTCAAAAGTGGTTGGTATTTGTGGTTGATTGTGGATTTCAATATTTATAATAAAAAAATTAAATTTATTGTTTAACCGCATTGCGTGTGATACGAATTTTGAAAACATTTAGTCGGATGTAGTTTGGGTGTTTACATATAATTTCAAGACTAACATATTATCATAAACTGTCACAGAATTACCTCTTTTTTGCAGAACATTTTTATTGTTTAGTGATTTCAACCATTTTGTTTCATAATATAATTTTTTTCTGTCTATAAGTTATTTTAAAATGAAGGAAAAGAATGGTACTTGCAGCAATGAGAAAGTAAACAACCTGTTAACTGCCTTAAGTGAGTATCCTGTTTATAATTGTAAATAAAAATATTTATTATATATTTATAGATGCATATTACTGCTACAAAGTCCAAGCGGCCTAAGCGCCATTTCTAAAAAAACTACTTTAATTTTGAACATTTAGATTTCTATTTTAAGTTATAAAAAATACAATTGTCATATCAATTCCAAAATAATAGGGCTTACAACAAATATACTTTGTATTCTATTCATCCATAATGTTGCATACAACAAAACTACTGTTGCTTACAACAAATAGTCCTCATAGGACATAGCCTAAAATTATGGAGACCAACCCATCATGTGCCTAAACCCCAGTTTTATTTTTGGCGGGCACTGATAGATAACAACATATGTCAACAATTTACTGAAGAAGCTTTCAGAGCACACGACAGACAACCGGAATACAATTCATATGTGAAAGCAGTTAAACATGCACCCAGCGTTATCCTACCAAAGAATAGAAAAAGTGTGAAACAACGCTTATGGGACAAAGATCCCAAAGTAGCTCGTGCTCACAACGATCTTCTCATAGCGCACCACAATCAACCAGCCTCATGCCATGATTATCTTCCCGTAATCCAGCCATGAAGCAACCTGCCTTAGCTTTCGCTGACGATGCCTCCCTGGAGGGGGGGGGGTTGATATTTATTAAAAGGAGTCAATTATTAAATGTTCATGTAAAAGATACCTAAAATGGAGTGAGTTGATCCATGTGAAATGTACCTAATATGGGGAGTTGGATCATGTAAAAAAGTTCCTTATGTGTATTTAGGCACCACTTTCACTTTCAAAAAGCACCAAGGTTCAGAGAGATATTTACCAATATTAATAATAAATTTTTGTATATTACACAATTTATTTTATTATTAAATTTTCTTTAATGTGTGCTTTATTGTGTTATAAATTTTAACAGAAACCATCCAAAAATTAGATTATATACTATTATTCACAAATTTAACAGGACAGAGAATGATAGATTTATTTACCCACCTTTTTTGAAGAGTTGAATAATGTTACTTGATAATAAACATTGTTTTTATTCTTGAATACATAAACTTTATTGTCCCATATCACATCATGCATATTTTATTTAGATAATAAGTAATTTGTTTATTATTTAACCTTCTGAAAGATTAGGGAATTTTTTGTCAGGTTAAAATAATTTATTTCAGCTATTTTATTCAGTTCAGTTTGAGAAATAATTTTTTATAATTAGATTGTTAAGTTTAGAGTATTATTCAAATATATAATCAAATTATTATACTCTGTGAGTAATATATTATACTTACTAATATGAACAATTATATATGCAATACTACTGATGTATCATCATCATATTAAATGCTCACATTAGAAATCTACTATCAGGGGTTACAATGATATGTTACAATGCATTATAATTTTTTTATTTACATTATAAGTATATACAATTGTCATAGAAATCCTTAAAAGTTCTAGAATTGTTGGGAAAAACTCCAAAATCCTGGAATTTTTAAAGATGAAAAAAGTTCTGGAATTTTAGAATGTTGGCATTATTTTTTTTAAGGTTCATGAAAATTTTCTCTTCAAAAATAAATATTAGTATTTTTTAAATTTATCTTCAATATATAGTTTAAAAAATAGTTGTTTTTTGTTAAGTACAGTCATTATGACTGCAGGATGTATTTATTGGTAAATACATTTTTGGTTTTAAATTACATTTTGACCATTTATGCTCCAGAATAAAAATTCTTGTGAATCGTTCCTCATTCAACAGTAGTTGGAGTACAAAATCACCATACAAATCATGGCTGCTGCCTGATTCCAGTCAAATTATGGGGCAAAATACAAATTGTGGTCAAATGTGTTTAGTGTAGCCAATATGGGAGAGGTCTATATCATGCCTATTTTTTGCAATATGTAATAAAAATGCTATATCATGCCACTAGGACTCTATAGGTTGCTTGCTCCACTTGCAATCATTATTTTAAGTTTTTAAATTTTTTAATGCCTGAAAATTGCTTATAGATCACTCTAGATGACCTTGTTGCATCTCTTTGTATGTAATTCTTACTTGTGTATCTATAATTATAAGACACCATCCAGTTTTATCTCATTTTTTAGACTATAATAGTTTATAGACAGAATCAACATGTATCTATAGTATATTTTCACATTAGAAGTAATTTAAGTGCCAATATTATTGTTATTGCTTTTATCTTAATTATACCAGGAACAATTTTTAGAAAAACTATGGGGACCCTAGATTAATACAGTTTTAAAATTGCTTTCCTCACAGTAATTTTAGTAATCTCCAATTGATAATACAATGGATGCAGAATATTATTGGCAGGTGGCCAATATATATATTTCTAATTGCACATATGCCTTTCTATGAATAGGACTTTATATGACTTTTTTTCTTAGGCTTTTTCTTTTAGCACTTATCCTATTTATTGTTTAATTAGCATTTATTGAAATCATTTATAATGACAAATAAGTGTCATCAATATTTAGAATTTGGTGTCTTGAAAATATGGGGTGGCAGAGTGTGGTTAGCCACGCCCTACTTCTGCTACCTTCATTTTATTAAAATTTATTATGTGTTACCAAATGAATGATCCTATTTATTATATGTATGTTCCTAATTGTTTCAATTTAATTTCACTTTTGATATAATCCTGTTTTTGTAACAATTTATTAATTGTAATAACCATTTTAACAGTGTTACATTATAATATATATCAGTAATTACAAAATATAATGTTAGTTCAAGTAATTATTACTTTTACTAAGATTGTTTGTGTTCATTTTATTTTATTGTGAAAGTTTTTTTAATTAAAAACAATTCTTCTGGTCAATAATAATTAATTTTTTGTCATTACTTTATCCCATTTCAAAGCACAACGTCAACCTGGTAAGCGTCAAATCAAACCAGTGGAGTCTGAAATGTTAAATCTTTTTGAAGATATGGATGATGACAGTGACAGTGAATATGTTGCTGATGAGGAATCAGGTATGTTTATATTTTCTAAGAGTTGCATGAAAATCATGGTAAATTGGTGATCCAGTTATTGCACTAATTTCAAATTATTAATATGACAATCAGTGAATTCCATAGTTTTGAATATGAAACTTTTTATTACTGATTTAACATTTCTTAATAATGCAGTATAAGTAGTTTCATAATAATTAATGTTGATATATTAAAAATAATGTTTCTATTTAACAGTCACTTTTGAATGTATCGTTACTATATATATATTATTGTTTATGAAAGATTAGGTATTCATAGAATGCATTTTATTTAGATAACCATTTCACACAGGTAAGCTTGTCTCTCGGCACAGTTTAAGCACTACTTTATATTTTCAGACGAGGATGATGACAACTTTCATGAAGGTGCAGAGGGTATGGAATTAGCCGGAAATAATGGTGATGACTCATCATCAGAGTCTTCTTCAGAATCATCCTCTAGTATTGGTTCTGCTGTAAGAATTCCACTTCAAGTGGCGGACAGCAAACCAGAGGAGATATCTGTCAATGGATTCCCAACTGGCGAGAATCACGAGTCGTCGACCATTGTGGACTCTCAGTTGGAGATCACTAGTCCCGAAGCCAATCGACTTGGAAGAGAAAGGCGGTCCGCGGCAGAAGTAGCTTTACAGGTTGGTTATGTTGCTCTATCCAAGTATCGGAGTTAGAAAACTGCTACAAAATCCATGTGCAGCGTGTACGGGTTATTATGTAGCTCTTAAAATTAAAAAAACAAAATCTATCAACATTTTTTGCTTTTGTAGTACTCTGTAATAATTCGTAATAATTAATATTTTTATGTTGTATTTTTCAGGGGTCCTACTATATTTAAGAAATTGTCCCTGTATTCTTTTTCTTAAGATATGATTTCGTTACTATTTTTCTTTCTAGTGCCTCCCTCTTAATGTGCCGCCGTCTGTTCCTGCAAGCAGTAAACCCAACCGACTAGACATGCTCATTTGTCTGCTCTGTTTGGGCGAGACTTCCTTCCCCAACAATGAGCTAATCGAGTGTGACAATTGTGGTGTTGTTGTTCACGAAAGTAAGTTTTATTCAAACAGTGGATTATAGTTTGTTTGGGGCTATTGGGATGCGTTTATCCATTCATTTTAATTTACATGGTTTGGACCAACTTTTATACTCACAAGCTACCTCCACGTGATACTGTAATCATTCCCATTTGTCGCTGCCTTTTCGATTCACAATTTCTATGTTCACAATTTCCGAAGAATTTGGAAAATTTATTAGTTATTTATTACGGGCTGGGCTTTCTTATATTATTAAACTTTGTAAACATAATAACATATATGGATACATATCAATTATTTGTTAAAAATGTAATCAAATCATTGATAGTAGTTTAATTTGTTCATTTCCTATTAACAAATTATTTGTATGCGTAATAGTAGAAGATACACAAAATTAGATGATTATGCTGATTTGATCCTATAAAAAAACTATGCGCGATTATATTTAGAGTAATGAAGATGATTAAAACAAAGTATACATTACCCGATAATTATGATTATTACTTAGTAGACCCTATTATCTATGGCTCAAAGTAGCTTACACATCTTGATATTGCAGGTGGGCGCAGGTTTTACTCGGTATTTATCACAATATATTTTTCTCATTCTTGTCTAATCAGGCTGTTATGGAATGTCAGACGCTTTGAGTGTTTCAAGCACTGGCAGCTCGGCCAGCACCGAACCATGGTTTTGCGAAACCTGTCTCGCTCAAGCAAAATCCCCGGTAACGTGTTACTATTATCTTGACTAATATTTCAGTCTTTCGTCGATTATAGTATTATACGGATTTCTATTTTTTTAATATAGCCTAAAACACATGTTTGTCCTCAAGTGACGTCATAGACTGGCTTTCTTTATTTAAAATAAATACTTTTAAGTGTTTAGTTTTATTTTCAGTTTTCATTGAGTTTTAAATATATATATTTAGTATACAGTTATCATACTAATACAATGTATTCAGTCAAAATTATTATTATATATTTAACCCTGATAATGTCATAATTATTGTCCACAAGAAAAAGGATCTTACATTTTAATGTAGATGAATTTTATTATTCCGTTCTGATGTTCGATATTCAAAATCCCTGATAATGACAGTATTTCCTGCTACACCGTGTGCATCCATGTGATCAATAGAAACACTCCTCTTATTGATTGTGTCAGATATGTGAGATGTGCCCAGTGACCGGTGGGGTGTTCAAACGAACCGACACGAATCGATGGGTCCATCTCCTCTGTGCTCTCTACTCCCCCGGAGTCGCTTTCAATGATGTGGACCAACTTACCGAGGTAGGGTCACCAACATTATCTAACATCACATTGTTTATGATCGTTGCAATCCACATGAAGTTGATACTGATTTACCTATTCACTAACATTATAATTGAACTCGAACTTAATTGATTTAAATTTATTTAAAACTTTCTCTTTCACATTCTTTTTGTTTCAGTTATCATTATAATATTTTGTGAAACATATATATTATGCATAATACGTCGCTTATTTGCAGAACTTAAAATCTTAAAGCTATTTCAAGAGAAAATGTGTCAACATATTATATAAAATTGTTAGATAATACTTTTATATATCTTATTAAATTTTATGTAAATTTATTAATTTATCACTATGCCTATTTTATAGTAGCACATTAGTATTACTAGTAATAATAAATAGCATTTTAGAATAGTACTGATTTTATTATTACTTTTTCGTGAAGTAAAATCTTATTTATTAAATCTTATTGAATTATTAAAATCTTAATGTTATATCGGCCTAAGTGTTGCGCTGCTCTGTTACTCTTCAGGTGACACTGACAGAACTTCCGCCCCGCGACTGGTCGCTACGAGAATGCTCCCTGTGTGAGGACAGATTCTATGCCTGGACTGGCGTCTGCATCAGTTGTGACGCAGGACTCTGTAGGAGCTACTTCCATGTCACCTGGTGAGCTCTCCTCTAGTCATCCTTCTGTACTTGGCCCACTTCCTTGTGCGGTGGTGCCCAATTTTTTTGGTTATTTGAAACATTCCAGTTGATCTTTTCTGTGAAAGAGTGTATACTATTTTGTATCAGCGTTAATCAGAGTATTGTGTACTTACTACTCATATATGTATGTGTACCTAGCTGTGTATTTCTCTTTCAGTGCTCAAAAAGAGGGTCTTTTGTCTGAACCCAATCATGATGAGGTGAGATAAATTAATTAAAATTTTATTTGAACTTGATATATTCCGCTGTTTTATAAGAACATCGGATTATTTTAGAAAAGTTGCTACATGTCGACATTTTTTAATGTTATTTATTGAGGACTAATATAGTAACTTATTACATACATGGTGTAACGCTGTTGGTACTTGCTAATGGATAAAAACTTTTAAAAATAATCAAAAACGAACTGGAAATAGCTTTTATTAAAAGTTTGCTGAAAGATTTTTTTAAATAAATTCTATCTACATTTTTTCAAGAACAAAATTTAATAAAAAAGAACCTTGATTTTGTATTTTTTGCTGCGAAATTTTCTTATGTTACAGAGAAACAAAAGAGAATATGTACATTGAGATTTTGTTTGTTTTTTCAAAACTTCAAATAGGTGAAAATATCATCCAAATTGTTATTCCCCCACAACCATTAGAACTCGGCAGACCCCTATTTCGCCCAGTGCAAGCAGCACACAGATAAGGCAGTTGCTAAGCAGCGTCGACGCAACCTACTCACCGCACTCAATCGACAGCGCCTTTTCCAGACCCGGCGTGCTGCTGTAGTGGGAAGTGACCAGCCCCCCTCCTCTGATGCTGTAGGTGGTGCCCTCCCTGACCACCGGGTAGTGAGGAAGCTGGACTACATGCGCAAGAAGTACTGCAAGTGGCTAGTCAAGAAACAACCTCCCTATGGTGAGATGAAAGCTCATGGCTAGGTGTTAATCGGCCAATTAAATATTTTTATATGTGGTTAAATTTTTAATAATTTGACATTTCCCAAAGTTCGTACCAACCATTGATTTTAGGATCTCCTTGGATACCCTTGAATTTCATTGTTATATATATTAAAAAATTGAGTCTATATAATATTTTTATATTTCAAGTGTAGCAAAATTTAACAGATTTAAATGCTTTCTCATGTAATAAATTTGGTTTCTACCACTTGATAGTTATATATTTATATTAACTTTCGAATGGAAGCTGCTTTAAAAAATGTAATTTCAGTTTCAAATCTGTAATGGGGTTCTCGTCAAAAAGTGAAATATGTATTTATTTCATACATTTAACATTGCCTATTTGAGACAGTTTCCACTTTATCTATGCCTACCTCTATTTCGTATACTGTTTGTACTTATGTTTTTCTATTATTATCAATAACATGATGTGGATTGGACTGGTGTAGGGGTGATGTTCAGGCGGGATCCCCCTCAGGGGAGCCGAAGCCCCCGCAGATACGAGGCCACCGCCACGGGGTCCTCCGCCAATACGGCCAAGGGAGGCCTCC
>JAUZND010005435.1:0-11208 GCA_034780555.1 Coelogynopora nodosa
CAATACCATCAGAGGTTGGGGAACAACGAGATAGCCACTGAACAAATCAATACTTATCAGAGGTTGGGGAACAACGAGATAGCCACTAAACAAATCAATACCATCAGAGGTTGGGAACACGCATGGTCATCATAAATTGTAATGTTTGAAAGTATATATGTATGTATTGCATGATATTACCTATTAATTATCTACAAATAAATATTTTCTCTTTATTATATTATTATTAATTATTATTATATTGCTTTTGAGAAGAACAAATGAAATGTCTATACTTTTCTTCAAGTTGAAATTACGATTTTTTAAATTATTAATAAACTATCATTCATCACCTTTCAAAATCGGAATAATAAATAGAAATCGGCTGTATGCTGAGCTATTAGTTGTGTATTTAAGCCATAGTTGAACCATATTTTAACCATATTTAAACCATATTTGTACAGCATAGACAGATCGATAACTCGTTTTTTGTTATACATATTATACATTGTCTAAAGTTGCCAGATGTCCTTCTTATTTATTTATAGTCCAACATTTATATTTTTCTACTTATGTTTCTATTAACTTATTTGCTACATTAAGTAGTCAGAACCATTTAAAAACAAAAAAAAACTTAAATATTACCGCATTTTTCCATTTGTATATTTTTCACAATGTATAATTTTTGTTCATAACATTTAATTTTTTTCAAATTTTAATAAAAAAAGCAGCAATACGATCGACGAAATAAGAATATTTTAATTTTCATTTAAGAATTCATCATCGTCCGGGGATATTTCTTTAAGTCAATACCTTACTGTTTCTACTTACTTGTCAAGGCTCAGATGGCTGACAATACTGACATCGTTGGGTCCTAGACTCGAGTATGCCCCGTAAATGAACCAAATGTGAGTTCTTCTGATCATCTGTTCCTCCGCTCGCATGGAGTAGCATTCCTTCCAAACGTCAATAAACGACCATCTTGGTCTGGAACTGTTCGATGGCTTTGTCTGTCCCCCGCTAAGGAGAGGAGCAAGGGTCATTGCCATACCATTTATGGACGATGAATGAACCTAATTATTTAAGGATTGGAAAAGAAAATATAATAGATTGAAAGAAAATGACACTACTGACATTACTTGACAAAATTGATTTATTTACGTGTATATTGAAAGGACCTCGACAAGTACATTCTATAATTGTTGAAATAACATTGTATAAATAATATTATTCACAAATAAATAAACATACACAATATAACATTTGATTTCTTTTCAAAATATTATGTAATGTGAGTTTCGTGTTTTACAAAGAAAAGGAATAACAGTGTTGTTAAATTTAATTTATTTTATTGAGAATTGCTATTTGTCAAACTATCATCAACAAGTTATCTACTTCATGTTGTATAACCAACTTCAATTATGAACATTATCTCTTAGTATCTCCCTACTAGTCTGTCATTCTGTCTATATCGGGTAATATTTACATCAAACTCAATTACATATAAATTTCATGCCACAGTAAGTTTATGTTTATACCCTTAATTCATCATAATATATATAACATTTATGATTATGATTATATTATCCTGGTCGGAAATTAACAAATTAACCGTTTACTCCTAAAACCCATTGTTTTTTTCTCAATGCTAATCATTTCTATACTTTTTATATGGTTAGGATATATAATAATATATACAGTAGAATTTGCCTATATCGAAGTCTGAAGGTCCAGAAAAAAAACCTCGATATAGACGAATATTCGATATAGGCAAATTTCACTTTTTTAATGAGAAAAATCAATTGTTTATGTAGAAATATGTAATAACAACACACATATAAGGATTATACAGTAATATAATAATATAATAATTAAAGTAGTCAGTAAGTATTTAATGTCAGATAAGCTATTTGCGTTTAAAATAGCAAAGAATAGATTTTTGATTCTGCCTGGACAAAACCAAGTAATGTATTTCCATCTCAACAGAGTCGAGTTTAGCAAACATTGTCCCTTCACTGTCAACAGATTGTACAAAGCTTTTCAATTTGTGACTCATATACCTCAAGCATCAATTATTTGCTTGTCTGTGTTTGATTGATACAAAATTAGTTTTAATCATTTAAAACCCAAACTTTGATATAGATGAACAAACAGCTGGCTAGACAAAAAAACACCTCAATATAGGCGAATTCTCGATATAGATGAATTCAATATAGGCAAACTCAAATAACATATAAAAGATAGGGGAAAAATTTGAGACATTTGAAAAACCTTGATATAGACAAATGTTTGATATAGGCGAATCCTACTGTATATTATTTGAACATCATATTTCATGAAATAGAAAATTTTAGTCAAACATTCTTTATCTGTCAGACACATCAAGAATAGTAATATCTTAGTATTTTCTATCTTTTTAATTCATGTATCTAAATTGTATTAGTTGCCATGTTCATATATTTTAATATACTTATAAACATATTCTATGTGATAATTAATTTTTTTGTCATTTCAAGTAATCATACTAATAGCAATATAGATGAACATTTATATATTTCCTTAAATTTGTAGTAAGAGTGAATATAAATTAGAAATGTATTTTTAATATATTTGTATTCTTCAATCATAATATTTCACAAAACCATAAATTTAAGTCATTCATTCTCAATGGATCAAGAATCAGGATAATAACTATATCTAAAGTAAAGATAATACTTTTTTTCTATTGCCTTGGGTATAGGACATTGCACTTATTCTATATTATCCATATATTTTATTCCTTGTAACTTACTTGTACATTTATTTTTTATATATAATAATTATTTAAATTAGTTTAATTATATATTTTTATATTTTAGAATACATGTTTAATAGTGTACTTATATAATTTGTGATCTAAATCATCTCTTCCTTCTTCTGCTGTTGCCTTTGAAGGTGACATCATTCCTTGTATAACAAAGATTAATATAAAATAATTTCCTTATACTTTTATCAAACAGTATAATTTATTTATGTTTTTTATTCTAATTATATTTGTGATTCATGCAGATGGATTGGGAATTTTAACTATGAAATTATATAGAATCAAAAGATATCATTCTAATTCTATATTATCCATATACTCTATCAAATATTTATATAAAATAATTTACATATACTTTTATCAAACAGTTTAACTTATATATGTCTTTTATTTGACTTATATTCAAGATCCATCCAGATGGAGTGGGAATTGTTAACTATAGAATTATATAAAATCAAAATGTTTTGCACAAATTCTATATTATCAATGTATTTTTTTAAACTTGTATATTTATTTTTTATATTTAAAAAATATTTTAAAAATATTTAAAATAGTTTAATTTATTAGTATATGTGTTTATTGTTGTACTTATATAATTTGTGATTTGAGGTTTAACCTCGATTTACAATATATTTGCAGCCAGTGCTTCTTTTTCCTTTTGTTTTTTACTTAAAAGATATTTATGATTATTTTGTTCACAAGGGGAACTGACTTGCCCTTGGCCTCTCACTCTCCTGTTTTTCTTTCTCTCCTCCTCCATCTTTTATGGCATAAGATGCTTCTTGTTGTAGCTAGTGTCCTACAGTGTAGATATGTTTTCCTCTCTTCTTTTGCAGGGCTCACATTTTCTCAGTAATTTTAGGATGTTGGGTCTAAAAATTTTTAAAAATTTGCTTTAGAAATTTTGCTTTGTGCAAACTTAATTTTTACATATCTATCTTATTAAATATTTTTTCAATACATATATTTATTTTTTATCACTGTTATCCGAATTGTAAATTCACTATGTTTCACCACTCACATTACACAACTATTATATTTGCAAACTTCTTTTTATATTTGTAAAGCAAAAAAATTGCTAGGCAATTGCCATATGGGCGGACTGCATGGGTTTATTCACTTTATCTCAGTTGTGAATTGTAACAAGGCTAATTGGTGCACAGGTGATTTCTTTGTGGGCAAGTAATCATAAGGGTGGAAGCTACCAGGGCCACTTTACATGGGAGAGTATGTTTATGGGGCTATTTTTAGTTAGATGAACTTAATGAGAGTGTGTTGCCATCAGGCAAAATTAGGCAAAAGTGTGTGAATAATATACTTCAATAATAATTATACTACACATAATATTGGAAATTATTTATGGGAATACTCATTTGTTTTTTTGCATGATATATTTTGTAACAAATACTAAAAAAATTGTATTAGACATACCTAAAGGAAGTAATGTTGTTCTAGTATTTTTTTACTAACAGCAACTTTAAGTTGGTAAAAGTACAACATTATTATGCTCAAAATTATTTTTCAAATTGCTATAAATGTTAAATCATGCACTGTATGCAACTATACAAATATTATTGTAAACACAACATTGGCTATCAAAAAAATACATTTAAATCTTATAAAAGTAGCCTTTAATAATGTGTATGTATTCGGAATTTGCCACTGAGGACATACATTGCACTCTCATATAAAAATATTAAATATTATCCATTGGGGGGATTACTATTTGTTTTATCTTTTTATAGATATTTATATATTTGGAAGAACTTGTTTTGTCATATTTAACTGCTGAGTATAATATAAAGTAGTTAAGCACAGAGTTGTCATGAGATAAAAATGTTATTTAAACTGACTCAATATTTTTGTGAGCATTTATTTTCAACAATGAACATTATCAGAGATAAAATTTAAAAACAATGTATTGTAAAAACATTTATGTTGCTGTCAGCTGAATAAAATTCAAAATGAGCAGGCTACAAGAAAAAGAGCACTTTTGAGTTTTCACAATTAAATTAATTTCTCATAATGCATTAACATTTTAACTATAAACAAGCTATAAAGCTATATCTGAAAATGTTCTATTATTAACATGTGTGTTAAATGTAATAGCAAAACATATGTGATGCAACATAGCACTATGTTAAATTTGTACTCTTGCATATGTAAATTCTATTGGGAAACTTGTTATAATAATTTGTGTTGATTGTAGTACAAGTTATGTTTATGATTAGCAAGATATTGTTAAAATGCAGCAATTCGCTCTAGTTAAGTTTGCCCAAACGAAAATAGTCCTAGTGTACAAACGCTCCTGTAAAAAATCACTGTTGTGTATTTCGCCAAGGAAGCATTCGCCCTTGTGATGATGTCCTCACAAGCAAATGAACATAATATACACAAATTTTATCTTTGAATAATATTAAAATAATTTTAATTGTCAATAGCACTCATATTTGTTCTTTTAACCATGGTCCATGGAGTAAAGGTTTTTTGAAATTAATTGTATATTTCTATAATTTTTTTCTATCTATTTCAAGAACTTACTGACTATTTTTATAATCCAAAAATAAATCACAAATATTGTACATTTACATTAAAATATATTATTAATTAATTAATATAAATGTAAATTTACTTCAAATGTTTTTTATCATATAGATTTAATTTTTAAATGTACCAAATTAAATTCTTTATTAATTATTCTTAGTTAATTTTTAATTAATTCTTTGTTAACTATTATCTAAAAATGGCATCTTATTGAATATAATCTGCATGGTCTAAACATTTTCAACATATTATATTGATTTTCAATTAAATTATATATATTTATAATATATTTCTATGGTAAAAACAATGAAAATATATCAAACATTAATATACCCAATATTAATTAGTTATGAAGTCAAGAACAACATATTATATTATAGAAAATAGTATATTAATACATAGGAATAGATTGACCATACAACTGAGTTTACAGTAACATAAATTAACTAGATTATGACATGCTATGTTGGAGAAGAAGGAATTATAGTTCACTTTCCTGTATTACACATACATACATAACCATTCATTGTTTCCATTTAAATTTTTTTTTAATGTATATATGTATATACGCTTCCACATATATAAATATTACAATTTTTATTGTATATTAGAGTGATATAATCTATTTAGTATGTCAACTTATGGTTTTATTCATATAATTTTGCATTTATTTCATATTGGTTATATGCAGTCTACTCCTAAACTGCATGCACATAATCTAGACGATTTTTCAAACTGGACCCCAGATAATGAGCCAACATGCCTACCTATTTTTTCTATGTTAAATAGTACATATAGACAGGATGCACCTAAAATGTACATCAAATGCTTCCTGCAGTCCCATACACGGTATTATACTGTATTTAGCTACAAGTAATCCAGATGCTGAATGAATGATGCAGATGAAGCTCTAACAGTCCTACCTGTGAAGTCATTCAGAGGACTCCAGAGGACTTTGTCAACCATATCAAAGGATGATTGTAGAAGAGAAGTAGTAAAATCAGGCTTGGTTTTCCTGGGTGATACTTTGTCTCATGATTAAGTATTGCAAAGTAAAATGTAGACATCCCTTCCTGACTTTTTTCAATGATGCTACCTAAATAGAACATATTGCATTATGTCTATAGAAATAAACTTTGATCTCCATAGTCTTGATTTCATCACTTCCTATAAACTGGACTATGTATAAATCGGACAATTTGTTTAGATTTATGGGTGTCCAGTTAAGACAGAGTAGACTGTATATTTTAAATGTAAGAACATAATTTTAATACTTATGTAATAACTCTATAAACATATTATTTACTGGAGAATATTTTTTAAAACATGGATTTTAAGATGTATACCGTTCATAAATAATATTTTAGACAAAGAGTTCAAAACATATTTGCATGTGCAAACTGAAACTAAAAATACACAATAATTTAGTATATTATAATCTTTTAGTGAATAAGTAAAAATAAGTTAATATGTAAAAATAAACAATGATTTCAATCCATATATTGGTGATGTTTTAGTTTTCAAATTCAAAACTCATTTTAAACTTGTTTATGTTCCAAATATGAACAAATGCTAATTTATATTTTTTACTAAAATAATTATATCAATTACTTACTGTTTTTGGCATATAATTGATCAAGATTATTATAATATTTTTAAAACACTATTTATATACTTTAATTGATGATTAAAACTAATACATGGGATTACAATTTCCTTTTATTATTGTTATTATTATTACTATATTATTTTTATCAATTTATCCATATATAATATAGCCATGTATTTATATTTGGTGTTATTTTTATCTGGTAAATTGTATTTTTCTTAAAACCATATAATTAATTTATAACATGTTGGATAGTATGCTCACAATTTTTTTTATTAGCAATTTAGGTTTCATGAGAAGCAATTGTTTTGTTACAAAAATATTACATTTGTGTATTAGCCACTATTATTAATTTGATATGTTTACATTTCCTTTAATGTGCTAAATTTGTAATTGAATAATATTAAACATATTTATTTCATTAATTGTATTTAGTTCCTAGTCTCTACCATTCTTTTCTGGTATCTTTAAAAATGTTTAATTATTAATATGTATATCAATTTCTATTGTTACCATCAGGTGTGCATAATAGATAATGATACTCCCAGAGAAAAGATTTCTAAAAACACTCTTGACAGTGATGAAGAGGATGTAAGTGATACTGAAGGTGGAGTTTTGGAAAAAGATGACATTAAAGGTATTCCGGACATTTTTTAACTCTTTACTATTTCATTTAAAATAATAAGGTCCCTTTTCTAGTTTAAACATAGTTGTGATAACATTGTACCGCACATCACACTCACAGATATATAAAGTGTTAGTGCATCCCAGAGAAAATATTTGGCATTTTTATTAAAACTTGTGTATACTAAAAATTTGCTAGTGCTATTTGATTACATATTAAAAAACTCAAATTCTGTGCTCATTTTCTGAATATGTGGGACCAAATTAGTAAAATATTTGACAACCAAATTGGTTTGTTTCAAATATTTTATGTCATTATGTATTATTGTACAAAACATAATTTGAAGTATAAAAAGTATATTGTGCATTAAAATGCTTTATAGGGTATGTAATTAAATGCAACACAATGTTTACACCTTGGGATAGAAATCGCTCTTGATAAAGGCCAAGGCGAAACGTCGTGTCGCTTTTAATTGCATACCCAATAAAACGTTTTCATGCACATTCTTCTTTTTATATGTATAAAATGAGTATAGCCAATAATTTGAAGTGTTTATAGTATTTTTTTATAATAGAAAATAATTTAGTGCATTCAATTAGAGGAAAACTTCCACAAAATAATGTGAACTCCTCTCTTGTGAAATATAAAATGCTTACCGCACATAAAAAATAGACAAAAATATTTACGATATTATCCCACTTTCAAAATTTCAAATCAATTGGGTGTAAACTTTTTGCACTATACAGTAGATAATGAAACAAAACTGTGTAATTCTTATAAGTTTTTTTTACCACTTTTCTATTGTTAATTTATTCTACATTAGTAATGAATGTGAACGATCTTATAATTATGTTTTATTCATTTTACCTAATCTAGGCAATAATAATTAAATGTTGTTTTATGAATTAATGTTTTTATTTCAGGACAAGAAGACAGAACTGTAGATTTTGATGATGACATAAAAATTACTCCTTTTAACATGGAAGATGAAATGGATGAAGGTCATTTTGATTCTGCTGGAACCTTTATTTTTAATAAACCAGTAAGTTTATTCTGATCGCAGAAATTTTATAAATTTCTAATGCCGACTTATAATTTATTGCACAAACTGAATTAACTTATCTTTCATTACATGTTAACATATTTCACAATTATGTGATAATGTGAAACTTTGTATTCACGTTAAGTGATTAAATGTCAGATAATATAATTAAATGTTTATGGATTAAAATTTATTGCACCTTGTCAATTGCCGTATATATGAGTACACATGGTAAACATGCAATTAAAGTTGCAGGGACCTTTGTAAAATATTCTTCTAATATAAATTTGTTCTATTATTGTTTTAAAGGGATTAATATGGCATTCAATTTTAATTATAAGTTTATCATATTTGTTTGTCTATTGTGTGTTTGTTTTTAATATTTTTATTCAATATAGACATTTTCTGGCAGTGGTGAGCAATGTTTACTTGCAGTATAAAAACTGGTCTCAAGTGCAAACTGTAAACATTTCCCTACCCCCCTACTCATTTAACTTGAAAATTACTTCTGGGAAATGACTTCAATTTGAATGTAATATATCATTTCTTATATATAATTTACATTTTGCAAATCTTTAGTTCAATTTGGTATATTATATTATAAGTTAACTGTTTATGCTTTTTCGAACAGTGTGTATATTTTATTCAAAATATTGTAAATATAAATTTATATATTTTTAATAATTCAAAAAACCCAGTGTGTAATTAAACAATCCATTGTTTTACTTATTCAAGTTTTTTTTTCTTCTAAAATATGATGATAAAATATTTTACGAATTAAATTTTTATATCACATTATAAAAAGATTGGTAATTTGGTATCAATTATCGATTAAAATGCAAAGTGACTAAACGTGTCATTTGTTTTGGTCTTTGGCTTGTTCATAAAATGTTCTAAATCGATCAATTGTACTCAATCTTGGTTACTTTGATAAGGACGGTATTCGCGACAACTGGATAGACAACGTGGACTGGGTGTCGATTCGTCGTACCACAACAGCGACATCAGGCAACGTCGACACAACAGTTCCAGGGGAGGCCACAGCAGCTGCCGACTCTGCCGACAGTGATGATGACGACGATGCTGGAGGCAATGAGTTGCTCGCCGAGGACAAGATTGTCGTCTATCGGGAGATGCTGTCGCTAATGCAGCCGGGGGAGACGGTGCTGCGTGCAGTGAACAGGTTGGGTGGGGTCGCCGGGCGGGGCAAGAAGGGAGGTGCCTCCAGGGTGGGGTCTGCCAGTCAGCGGTGGGGCAAGAAGAAGGCTGGTGGTGGTGATGGTCCAGCTGCTGCTACTGATGTGGACAGGTGGGGCTGCTTCTGATTTGTTGGTGATATCTTTGTTGTTGGCAAATTTGCATTCCTTTTATTCTGTAATAAGTTAATGTGGTGGTCAGTATAGAAAGAGATGTTCGCCAAAGTAAATAAGTTCGTTAAATATGTCCACATTTTTTACATGTATTCTTGTATAGTTGAATTTTATTGTCCCGGTAATAAAGAGAGGTGCATTCACTCTTTTCACAACTTACCGTCACACGTAAGTGTGACGGTAAATTGGAAATTTAGACTTTACTCAGAGATTACGCTGTAATAATATATTGGAATAATACAATAACAAATAAAATTAACTGTCTTCTGCATAAACCTACTTCTAAAGTGGAATATGATCGAAAATAACTTTGCATCAATAACGATTGTACATAGTGGTCTATTATGCGACTCTTTTATTGTCTGTATCTCCAGTCCTGGTTAGAATGTGCTATTTGCGGTTAATATTTTACATTTTATTAACAATAATGAAATATGTAGAAATGTATAATAAACATTTTAAATCGTAAAGTGAATTCCTAAAATATGCAAGTAGTATAATTAATGATCGTACGTAATGTCTTTAGAATATTATGTTGTCAATATATTATTGAAGGATAACTTAATGGTGACCTAATAACTCAATATCGTCCTTACTATCTCTCTCCTTTACTCCAGTTCCCGCGACATCCCGAGGATGCTCCGTCTCACCGAATTTGCGGATCGTCTCCTCCAGGCCGGTGAATTCGACGCTTACGAGGACACTTTCGAGAAGGTCCAGTTCCGGCTCAACAGCTTCACTGCCACTTCCTCCGCAACGGGTCCTTCAGATGTTTCCTCCGCAGCTGGCGCTGATGCTGAACTCGACATGTTTGCCGATGACGCTGGCAGCGCTTCAGGTGCCAAACCTAGTCCGGGTGAGTTCTGCGTATTAGGGATGAGAATTTTCCTACTTGAAAAAGCTCCATTTGTTATTATTGAGAATCGTGTAAATAAGCTGTCATATTTGACCTTTGGGGTACTTATTAGTCCTTCGTTGTATATAGGAATATATTATCAGGGTTCATAGCAGTCATAGAAGTCATGGAAATGGAGAAGTGTCATGGAATGTCATGGAAAATGAGATTTTGTCATGGAAATTTTTTTGTTGGTCTAATAAATTTTTAAGGTTCTTTTTATGTTTATTAGTTTTATCATTTGTTGGTCCTGGGTATATATGACAGTAAACTGCAACCATATTAAATAAAATTGTTTATTTTGAAATGGCTCATATTCTCTGTTCTTTGTAGTTCATTAG
>JAUZND010005436.1:0-11208 GCA_034780555.1 Coelogynopora nodosa
TTCGAAACTTTGGGTGCATATTTCTATCTGTTAGTAATACATTATTAGGTGCAAAAGTGCTTACTTTTCAAGCTATAACCAATTTTTAGTTCAAATGGCGGCCATTTTGTTTATCACGATTTATGGCACGATAACCAAAAAAAATCTAGTGTTTTTGAGCCAAAAGTTTATAAACCTCCTTAATAAATCATTTCTGCAATAAAATTGCTTTTGACACGTATGGTAAATGTCCCGTCCTAATGATGCCCCACTAATCAATTAAAATTTCCTTGTGTTTTGATTGCATTTAATACCTGAAAATAATTCATGTCACATCATCAACTACATTATCCCTTATATTATTAGAGATGACGAATGTTTCTTGAGGTCATTAAAAAATTATTATATATACTTGTTTGAAAAATTATAATTAAGTAAACAATTATTTTTACTACAGGTGTAATAAGCATTATGCAACAATAGTATACGCTGCGGAACAATTTTTTGTTGGGAGACCATCTAAAATACACTTACTTATATATATGCTTACTTTTCATTTATAAGAAAAAGGAAGTAAAATATAAAAAAATATATAATAAACAACTTTTGTTGGGGAGGGGGTCATGACCCCTTGCTCGCCCCGTTCCGCCGTCTCGAATTTGTGTTTCATGTAATAAAATATAGGGTCACTTTGTTATTCATTCCAAACTGTCCATTAATGTCCGTTTAGACGGTTATCTCGCTTACTTTATATATTCAATGCGTGGTCCGCGTTTCTTATCTACGTTTTCTAAATCACATTTGGGAAAATTTCCGGTTTCTCATTCCTAGCGCCATGCCGTGGCATCCGCCTTTAAATCACCTGCAGTCCACAACATTGTGGACTACGGACGATAGGCCGAGAGGCCATGATACCCACGCAATCAAAGTTTTATCTACCATAGCTAAGAACAAACATTTATATTTTTTGTGGATTGATACTCTTTGTAATAATGCTGATCCTTATTCCAGATCTCTCATTGACTTAAACCATACATTCGTCCACATTCCCAGCGGGTCCTAATAATGCATTTATTCCCTGGGTCTGTGAAAGTTAGGTCATTTGTTTCCATAGTAACCCATGGTAATGTCATGGTTACTCTCTATATCCTAGCTACGAACTGTCCTAGATGATTATTAAGTATATAACCTGTAATATTGTTCATTGTACGCACAATTTGTGCAAGCTTTATCTCAGTCCGGAGATAAATGCGTGGGAAGCATGGCCTCTCGGCATTCTGATCGATTGCAGGACACTGAGCGCATCCGAAATTATATGGTGTTGCCAAGATTGGCAAAAAGAATAGCTAAAGCAACGCCTATAAACTCCGCTCGGAATTGCGATTCAGAGCTGGTCTCTACGATTAAAAAGATTTTATCATTCTTAAGGATCGCTACTTTTGCCATAGTGGCGTCCGTAGTCCACGATGTTGTGGACTACGGGTGATTTAAAGGCGGATGCCACGGCATGGCGCTAGTATTCCATACAAATTCCATTGTATATGCCATGCTTTTTTTAGAACAATTGAAAATTATTGCATGGAAAAGTAAAGTAAAATATAAGTAAAGGTTGTATATATTTTCATATCTATAGATATCTGGTTGCAGGTTATCATCCATTATAAGAGAAAATTATTCATATTATTTAGGAATAACGCTAAATTAATATTAATTTGAAAGTCAGATACCATGTCCCGTCTTTTTTCCAGTCGATTGCCAACCAAAGCGTAAAAAGTACAGAATCATTTGAAATTGAAGATGCCGAATTACCAGAAGAAAATGTTAAACATGTCAAAGTGAAAAAAAAGAAAAAGCACACCACAGGTATAATATTCCACTGGCTGAGTAATTAGTGTGACCCGCTTGGCTAACTTTCGCTACTTTTATGCTTTTATTATTATGTTACCGATAATATTAAGTTTACTTTAACCAGAATATAGTTTAAATGATTATCAAATAGTATATTATTATTATATTATATATATTTTAAAAAATTAAAAAATTGAAATTGAATAAACTTTTATTTATTTAAATTTAAATAAAATATTTAAGTGGAAGAATTTTCAAAGAATAGTTATCTTGCATGCTGTTAAATATTTTAATTTTATGCATATATACAAATGCATGTAAATAAATAAAAAAATATATAAATACTATTTTGTTTGGTCACAAATGACGTTTCACGAAAAGGGAATTCAATATATTTTAATTCACGACAGTTTAATTAATGATTATGTTTTGAAATTTTGAAAAACAGTTATAAGTTACTATTAGTTATTATAAAATTTGAGTTATTTTAATATAATGTAGTACTTACAAATCGAATAAAGTGTTCTTTATTTGTTCGCACATCTTATAGTGCAATATTTAAATATAAAGTGTCTGCGGCTATGTTGCAATTAACAGGAAAGTGAACCTTTCGTACAGAATCTTGAAACTGGTACGTATTGACTTCTTTAGATCACATAGGACTCAAAACCACATGTTTCCAATTTTTTCCAGCTTGGATACTCACTAAATCCAAGATGGCGGTAATTTAACACGATACTCGCTTAATCGCCAACTATTATGGGCATTTGTAGTGGATATATACAATAGTTGTCCAGTATTGGTCACTTAATTCAATGAAGTATTTATACACAGGCCGCGGAGCCGGGGCTAAAGGGGCTGCAGCCCTCAGCTTTAAACCTGGGGGAGGGGCTGAACTATCTTTCCCTCCCTCAGGTTTATAAGAGAAAGCAGTAAGCTGCTTATGGTGGAACATCTAGTTAGAAAACTGAGCTTCCTGGATCTACAGTTCTAAGCCAACATAATGCGACTCTTGAGAGTAGCGGTCTATATGAAGCATGGATTGAAGTCGACTTGTACAGTAGCGTAACTGTAGCACAGATACTGAATGGAAAGCTCCACAACATAGACTTGGATGCTCACTAGATCACTCTGCAAGTTCTATCTGATTTGTGGATCGAGTCATTCTGCAAGCAACATCCAGTGCTACTCAACAAACTGACGTCTGCAATAGAAAATGTGAGAACAGCATGTCAAAATGGTCTGCATATAGCTCAAGCTCATCGTGAATTGGTGAACTTGGCATCTGATCTGAAGCTGGTAGAAACGCTAGAAACATTCGATCACGAGAACGAGAAGTACCCGATGTACAAGTGGGCTCGTATGTATATGAGACAGGTCAAAAACCTACTACACTTCATGCGAGGTACCCGTGACCATAACTTCCTCTTATAAATTTTGTAATTGTACGTTTTGTATAACCAAATAATGTCACAAAAGGACATTCTAAACATCAAAAATAGATAAAATGTGCCTAACATGTAAGAAAATATAACATATATTGTAAATGAGCCATGTTGTGGACCATAAAAATTAATAGAAAGCACACACAATGATTAAATTTCATAATAATTTGGTGATCATTTACTTATATGCTTAATCGGAACCAATTAAGGCAATATAGAACGAAAAAGGCAATGTATGAGACCCCCTGGAATAGATAAATCATAAACAGATAAGATGATCCAAAAATATACACTAAATACAACCGACTAGATAGTTGATAAACATAATACTTATATCTGTTAAAATTTCAATCATAAAGAATAATTGTCCTATATGTAAAAAGGCTATTGTTCGAATTCCTACACACTTACTTAGTGTACACAAGAGGGTGTTTAACGCACGAGAGCTTACTTCGATCAAGGATTTACTGTTACTGTCGACTCTTCTATCATTTGACGCAAAATATTTTTTACTACTACGGAAATATTGTTCTAGAAATCGATTACCTACAAAACTGAAAAAACAATTTGAATTAATTATGCACAAATACCGACGAAATGAAATTTCCAAAGTGCCATTTTGCATGCATATATATTAATAAACACAAGATGTCGAACAAGAAATCAAATTCAAATCAATCAGTGACAGACGAGGAGGAGGAGGAAACATCAATAAAATCGATGAAAGATATGATGGAGAACGAGGAACTAAGAATAGAAAGTGACGACGCTTCTGACTACGATTCTAAAGGACATACAGAAAAACGTACAGAAGAAATTGACCTTGAAAGAGGTAAAACACAAAGTACAAGACAAAAGATTAATTATATTGAACTATACAAATATATGAAAAAATGATTAGGCAATGGAACCAATTGAAAAAGGGGTCAAACAAATTTAAGAATATACTCATTTTGTCCCATATAATTCAGCTCTACGGGAGAGAATCAAACGATTTCAATTTCAACCGATTTTAAAAAAATGGAACTGACTTCTAGCTATTTCAAAAGTCTATCAATTTAATTTTATTTTACTATGTAAAAAAATTAATAATTATTAAATCAGCTATAAATCACTAAAATATTTATAATTCCGTCAAATTACAACCGATTTTTAAATAATTGGCACTGGCTCATAGCTATATCGAAGGTCTATCTATTGTATTTACTTATATTTAGCTATATAAAAAACATAAAAAATTAAACAATGTTGTAGTCTCCTAACCTTTTTAATATTTAACCGATTTTCATAAAATTAAATGTATTTTAATGACTATGTTGTTCTTTATTTATTTTATTAATTTAATATGTAATTAAAAACTATTTTACAATTTAATTTTTTTATACTACTTACAGAAAGTAGTATAAACGATTTGTGTTTTGTTGGTGATTTATCATACCACGTTTAGTTGTCGTAAGTTGTAAACATCGAAAGTTGTAGGCTAAAAACCAAAAGTGACGTCACGAATAACGTCATTATTCGTCAAAAATATATGAAATGGTCTATAAACAATATCTATAATTAAATAATATGTTTTTAATGAAATTAGACACTAATTAAAATATTTATGGTTATTTACTACTTTCAAATATTTGTAAGTAGTACAAAATATTTTATCTTATATTTGTGAGTCTTCATACCAAATTTGGTTGTTATAGTTTACTACCCTAAAACATTATGGCCAATGAAAGATTTGGGGTCACTTATAATCTATAATGATCCTGATCATTATGGATTATAAGTGACCCCAAATCGTACTATCAGATAGTAAAATATATATTTGGGTATTGGCCAAAGGTCAAAAGGTCAAGTGGTGTTGTCGAATCGACCCGATAACACGAATCTTGTACAAATCTTGTCATTTTAGGGAGATTTTTTGGGTATAAATTTTGTACGATTTCGTCATTTTTACAGAAAACCGATCGATATAATTTTTATATACCAAATAAAGTAAGGTTTAGTCTACAATATGAATATTTGTTATACTTGTTATACCCCAGATACTTACTATAAAAAAATCATATGTTTTTTTAACTTTTTGCATTACATTAATATAGGCTACCCTAGTACTGGTAAACTATTTAATCATCTTAAACTTACCAATGTTGTACTTTAGAACCTTTTTGTAATAGGTTGAAAAATATTATATGTATTACAATTTTTTAAAGCACAATGGACTTTATTTTCCAACAAAGCAAATATCTTATTAGCGAAAATGCGTGCGTGCGTGAATTTTTTCTCTTAAATTACTTTTTGGATGTTTTCTGATAATAGAACTATTTCAACATATAAAAGGTTTTTATTTTATTAAAGGGCAATAATAAACTCTTAAACAGGGTGTTATGTGCTAAAAAACGTATGCTAAACGTTCTATTAATACAATAAATAAATATTCATCAATAAAGTTTAGATCATTGAATTGAAACTTGGGCAATATCAAGCAATAGAATCTTTCGGCAATCGTCGTATTTATAGCTGTTATATACAGTCAGTGATTCGTTCAGATCCTAGATACAATATGTGCATAATAGTTCATTACGGTTTGTCAAAGGGAACAAAACATATTTGCAAACATTTTCCAAATGAACAAATGTGATGCTATCATCTATACATTTTAAATAAAGCAGAACTCTCCTATAAAGCTATTTTTATTGCCTTTTTATTTTCACCCAAAGATAAAAGAATATTACTATGCTTACACTATTGTAATAATGGTTTTGATGCATTATATACGCAATACATTGCTTATAAACTTAACTGTTTTGAAGAGGAAGTATAAAAGTCATTTTTTGTTCTTATCGATTTTTGAGGATAGCTGTAAAATGACGATATCTGTACCTCTTTGATACCCTTCGGTCCTATACTACTCGTGGTAATCTCAGGAAGGGAGCTACAAATGAAATCATTCTTCCCAACGACACGATCAGCTGTGTCGTTCTTAAATATTTGGATGATACAATATATAGTTAGATGTGTTGGGGGTTGGGGGATGTTGATTGTGAATGGACTGTGAATGGAAAATATTATTCGTAGGACTTCTTATTCCAAACAATCTGCCATAATCGATAACTTATATGGAAAAAGTGTTTATTGAACATTATACTTTTCTATATTTGAAAATCACGATTATAATATAACAGCGAGATTACCATTACCGGAACTAGAATGGCCAAGCTTTTAAGTCGCTGTTTTTAGAATTCTGAGTGTGTTACATCGGAACATGTTCAAGCCTCTCCCCGACTACTCATGTTTTAAGCTAACGATAGTTATTGGCTAACGATGTACCATTCAAGAGTTAGCGACCCTCAATGAGTTCGTTTGGCATGCTAAGTATAGGCTTTTTAAATATATAAATATAGCCAATATACATATATTAAACGTTACCAATGGAAAAATATATCATGTAAATCAGAATATAATTTATTTTAATTGTTATTGCTTTTACGATTGCTTATCATCTTTACAGAAGTTCAACAAGCTGATCAACAGCAAAATGAATCGAATACGGCACGAATACGTCGAGCTTTAAAACATAATGACCACCGAGAAAGCCAAATGCATATCATGGATAATAATATGTTGGATGAGTGAATGATTTGAATATTATTTGAAAATTTTATAATCTTTTAGATTTTACTTTGTAAGTCGACTAAATCAATTAAGATTATATTGTCAACCAATTTTTTAAAGCTGTAATCTTTAGCGCATAGAAATGTGATCAACTTCTCATGACGTGACAACATTATTAAAAGTGATGATATAAATTTTCAGGCACATTGTTGTATTATGTTATATAGACAATTTATAATAGATAAATATATAACTTAAGATATACTACAAAAACAACTAAATTTACTTCTATGTACCCTTGCTTATTCATCAACAGTAGGCTATATAATCTTTTTGGACAGAAATTCCAACTTTTAAACGACACTTTTTATATGAAGCAAATTTTGGTGTCTTTCCAAACAACATTTAATATTGTGATTTCATCGAAATATATATTATTTATTGTTAATATTTACAATAATTATATATTGGGGTAATATTGTGGTGGACATAAATGAACATATATGTATACATATATTCCCTATACTGAAACTATACTCTTAAATGAATATATACATATTACCTAAACTGAAATAATTATAATGTCTGCCATAACTAAATGTTAGGACAATTTTAATGTATTGAAATCAAATAAATTAGTTCATATATGTATGAGATATCAATAGAGATTAAAAGGAATAATAGAAACAATAGCCATTAAGATATTCGCATAGTAAATATATATACAACATATATTATGGCACATAAAATAAAGTTATACCTTTTCTATAATATGTAGCTATATTTTTAAAATACACATATAGCAACAGGTACTTAGTCCCTATTTTTAGTTAAAAACATACAAAAAGATAATAATCTGTTTCTTGTATTAAATGTGTTAAGCTTTAAATGAGGTGGATCTTTTTTGATAAAGTTACTATGGTAAACATATTGCGAATTTATTAAGAAATAGATAATTAACTACTTTTAATTTTTTTAATCGAAAATAGGAAATAAGCGCCTAATGCTATGTATATTTTATAGAAATATCCACCGATTAATTATAGATATTTTTACTCAATTTTACGTACAATGATAAATGTGTTTCAATTTACAATGCAAATGTCTCCTTAAAAGTGTAGTTTTGATAAAAATTTGTTTTATTAACAAAATTATCTTCATAAGATAAATTGTTCAAAAGTTGTGATTTGTGACCAAAATATTACATATTGTAAAGGAATAACACATTTAAGCAAGGATAGCATGTTTTATCTATATCATATTGTGCAGTATAATTTTTATTTTATTATATATTTATCAGTATTTTAATGAATATATATTTTTGTTTTGTCTGCATAATATAGAAATGATTTCTAAATAACATAATTATTTTTTAGTTATTTTTTCACATTATGAGGTTTCCATTTCTAAGCGCTGTAACTATACTTAAATGCTATCGTTTAAAATTCACAAACAATCTAAAATTGTAATTCATAATGATCTAAGCATGAAAAGGAACGTGGTCATGTTAGTACCTCAAGTCCTGCATGGGTCAAATAAATTGGTTATTTAATATATCAAACTTTTAGTATTATACATGTTTCTATTATTAATGTACCATACATATTATATTTTGTTAATAAAAATTGTTGCGTTAATGTGATCTATAAATAGTATAATATAATATGATATAGAATGTATGTTGTCAATTGTCATTCAAAATACACATCTTTTTTAATTGTATGTATATTTACCTATTATATGTAAGTAAATAGTATTGTTACAAATACAGTTAACGATTACTGCTCTTGCGTTTATGAATTCTATTATAATTATAGTTACTATTCAATAAGTGTAAGTGCTTTACATTTTACAATTATAACTTTTAAACTTACAATAATTTTTAGTAAAAACTTTTAAATTGCAAACTGATAAATATGATTATCTGAAATGAATAATATAATGTTAACCCTATAGGTAGGACCATACAGATTTAATTACTACTATATTAAGTATACAAATATGCAATATCTTTGGGTAGGATGGTCAACGTGTGACTTAACTCAGACCTGTCAAAGACCGAGATGTAAATAGCACCTGATTCGGATTCACCAGATTCGCCGGATTCGCAAAAAAACATTTATGAAATTTATAATAAGAAAATAAATAAACAAATAATTTATTTATTTATATATGATACTATAAAAAGAGTAAACTATCATAACAAACTACTTATTTTGTAATTGTAGTAGCATGAAACAATGAAAAACGTGACAAATATATAACAACTGTAAGAAATCAAAAGATTCAAATATAAAGATCTAGCAGCAGATTCATCAGATGTTTAAAATTTATAAACAATTTAATATTATCAACATTAACCGAATTAGATTATCTATATAAACATAAGTAGTATATAGCCGAATCGGTGCAATATATATTCCTTTCCAGCACCAGATTCGACTTCAAAATTAGTGAGACCCTTTCAATGGATTTTTTAAAATTTAAAACAACTTTATACTATCAATTATTGTTTAAATGGTCCATTTGGGCCAATATAACCAATATAACCAATATAACCAAATGGACCATCTATACTACTAATTTACACATAAGTAGTATTAATATAGCCAAATCGGTAACTATATTCATTTCCAGCACCAGATTCGACTTCATAATTAGTGAGACCCTGTCAAATGGTTTTTAAATTTAAAAATCATTTTATACTATAAATTTTAACCCAAATTGATCTTCTATACTACTACTTTACACATAAGTAGTATATAGCCGAATCGGTACCTATATTCATTTCATAAGTACTGTATATTCAATTCCATAAGAATTATGGAGAAAATTTCCTACGATTTTTAAAATTTTAAAAATAATTTATACAATCAATATTAACCCAAATAGACTATCTATACTACTAATTTACACATAAGTAGTATACAGTACTGTTATTTAATATGGAAACACCTATTAAAAACAATAAAAAAAATTATTTAATTAATTTAGCTAACTATGGCTTTTAATTAGGTTATATTAAAACTAAATTTCAATATTACTAATAGGCATATATCTAAAGCAATTATTATTATTTGCAATTAAAGCAATTTGATTAAAGTTAACAGCCAATAGAAGTACAGCAAATTTCAATCGATTATAGTGTGCTATAATTTAGCTTTTCTTCACTCTTAGTATGGAATTATCAGAGGAAAGACGCAGCCAAATTAAAGCTTTGTCTGACGCCGGCATCAGCCAACGTGGTATAGCTCGTCAATTATCAATATCTGTCTCCTGCGTGTGTAAAACAATTAAACGATATCATGATTTGGGGAATTATAAATCCAGAAGTCGCCCTGGGCGTCCAAAAGTCACAAGTATTCAGACAGACCGCTTAATTTGTCGACTTGTTGAAGCCAATCCATCAATATCTTCTAGTGAAATTCGGTCATCTTTACCGGAACCTTTGCCTTGTACAAGTGTCATTCGAAATAGACTGCTTGGTACTGGTCTGACAGCTCGTAAACCTTCACGAAAGCCATTGTTAACACCTAAAAATATTCAAGATAGACCATAGTTTTGTCGTCGTAATCGGGGTATAAATGAGTGGAGTAATGTCATGTTTTCGGATGAGACAATAATATCTCAATTTCGTAGCTATCGGACTTTTGTAAGTCGACGAAAAAATCAACGGTAGAGTCCTAAATATGTTGTGCCAACTGTTCGATCTACCCCTACATTAATGATATCTGGCGGTATTTCTATAATTCAAGGTCGTTGTGGTTTTCACTTTGTGCACCGTGGTGAAACTGTGAATGGCCAGCGCTATTTGGATATCCTTAAAGAAAAGGTTCCTCAATTTATTATAATATGATGGCGCGATCCAGCCCACAAATGTAAAATTGTTTCTACCTGGGTTGAATCGCAAGATTTTAGTCTTCTTAAAGGTTGGCCCGAGAGTTCTGCGGACCTCATCCCAACAGAAAATTGTTGGGTGGTAATGAAAAAGAAATTGCAGAATCGTAAGTGTTCATTATTGGATGACTTAAAAAATTCTGCTCGAGAAGTATGGTGCACCGAAATCACAGAGGACTATTGCTGAAAACTTGTTGAGGGTAATTCCAGCGTTATGGGCGTAACACGTTTTCACTACTTGTTCTATAATATCATTTTTTTTTAATTTCATGTACATCTTTTCCGACATATTATACATTATATTTATCCTAAAGAAGTCATTTTAGTATGTAAAAATCACTTATAATATATATACCTTTTTGATAAAAGTTTATTGCGTAAAATATGGGATGTTACGGGCGTAACTGTTTTCTGACATCAATTTTGACTG
>JAUZND010005437.1:0-11208 GCA_034780555.1 Coelogynopora nodosa
TTGATCTATAAAAAAATTCTAAAATTCGTTAAATTATTAAAATCACGGACCTATATATATTCTCACTGAAGCGCCTAATATTGTATTAATATTGCATGATTTTTTTATTATGTGACTATTGACACTGTAAGGATGGCCATAGGCATTCGCCTAAATGAATAATCCTATATTACTGCATAGGATTATTCAATTATAATATATTGTTTCCAACATATATATATAATTTTTTATTTTTAAGTTTAAGTTTTTTTTTATATTTATTTTTAAGTTTATAACATATATATAGTATACAAACAATAAAATTTAACCTATTAGTATTAACTTTATATCAGTAATAAAATTAAAGTAAATAAATTTGGTATAGTATACATAAATATAAACATATACTGACACTAAAACGTATTATTATTTGACTAATTAAATCTGCAACATTAAAATTTTAAGAAATATTTTCAATTACAAAGCTCTATTAAGCACTCAACAAAAAAATATTTTTACGATTATACCTATCAAATTAGCATTTCCGAATAAATGTCTTAGATTAACAATAAGGGAAGTATATACATAATCTTACATGTTCCATTTTTTACATAACAACTTTTATTCCTAACCTTTAATTTTATCATTGAATATATAATTTGTTGTTGCTTTTATAAAAAAAGTTTAATATGTTTAAATTTTGTAATTATTTTTTACATAAGTATATCTATATATCCCTTAAATTATATTAATAAAATTTAGGAACCTATTTTCATCATATAAATTAAGCGCGTATTTTACATAACTACCCATTTAAAACAATAATTGTCATAAAATGTAAACGTGATAATCGAAATTAAAAAAATTGGGAATGCTTTACAAGGGTAAAAGGGGTAGCAACAAGTGTAATATGACTTGCATAACTTTATTTTATATAAGTTCACAATAAGTTTCCTCCAAAATTTGGGATGTCGACGAAGTTGAGAAAATGTCCTCAAAGTTATAATTGTTTATATTAGAATCTGTTTGATGAACTGAACATATTTTATAACATTCTGAAAAATTTCAATTGCACCTAAAGTCATGAAGAGATATTTCATTACATTTTACTATTTTTAAACGGTCCATGAAGCAGACACATTTTTGTTTGATACATTAAGTTTTTAGAAAATAAAGGACATAAAAGAATATTGTAATAATTTTCAATTGATTATAGAATGACATGTTCTGTATATATTACAGTTTTAATTGGGGGTATTGAGTGTACATAGTTAATGTAAATTTTGCCATATTTTTATTATATTATTATATAAAAAATTAAACAAGTATAATATTTGTTCATGCTAAAGTGGATTATAGAAACATTTATTTTAATATTTCCATTTATTTAGATATCAAACTAATCATTTCAGCTATATAGAATTCAATTATGGATATACAGTATATCCAATAATTAAAATAATTATTTAAAAATATGATTTAAAGAAAAGCACGATAATATGTAATATAACATAAATATATATACTATATATTTTGAACAACATGGAATCGTTACTTAGTTACGTGACAAAACTTAACGCGCCTTATTCAGCTCGTTATAGCGTAGTATAAATTGATACTATCCCGAACCAAACTCCAATATCTTAGCATCTGTCCCATCCTAATTAAGCGCAATTATGTTGGCAATAATCTTAGCCCAATATAGAGTTAGTCGATTGGAGTGAAATTTTGCATAAACAAATCGCGATGTGTTGGGTTGATATCCGATGTCTCTGTTGTCCGCAAAAAAAGCTGAGTCTGTTTTGTATTCAGCTCACTAATTGAACGTCTTAAGAGAGAGAGCTAGAGAGGTGTTGTCCGTTCCATGCATAGAGAAGAATGAGCTCCAGAACGGGAAGCAGCACCTTTTATACCCCAACATTAAATGAGAATCGAGTTGAAAATGTTAGCAGTCTTGAGAATGAGGAGGTGGGATAACGTGGCCTGATAATTAATTATCCTTACTGAAAAGATAAAAATAGGCTTATCATTTTGGGAAACTCATCTCTTCAGAGAATTCCCAAATCGACTGGGGAACCTCAAATTCAAACTCCCCAATTACGATTTACCCACAAACGACCTTAATCTAGTTCAAATCGACCATATGGCCGAACACGAGTTTTGGTTTCGGTTTCGAAGGGAGGATGATGAATAATAGAACCTACTGGAGTGGAAGCCGTTACTATGTTACTATTTTTTGCCCGATGAGAATTTCCAACTCACCTAAAAATAGTAGCATATACAGTATGATACTATTTTTTGGTGAGTTGGAAATGCCTCCGTATACTACTATTTATAGATATAAAAGAAATACGAATGTGTTATATTTACATATATTATGTAATTTGTACATCGGTGCATTCGTAAAGCCTAAAATCACACATCGTGATTTTTCATTTAAAAGTATATTCGGGAATTTATTTATTTTCACAAAATTGTAAAAAGACATGATTCAAATCATCAAAATTAGCCGAATATTATTTTTTTGTGTATAATTTGCGTCTAGGAAAGTTTTATACAATCTTCTTTTTGTCAACAGAAACATATCTGTTGATGTATGTCAAAGCCAAGGAAGTTAGTGTGACTGACTCCTAGTGGATCGTAAGTATGTTTTCAGCAGTCGTAGAATAGCTTATACTGCTTTCGAAATCATAACTTGTTATGGAGAATGTTTCAGAAATTTTCAAAATAAATTAAATACATGGATAAAAGATGGAATCACATATCCTATAGTCGTACGTAATGTACGATGATTTCTCTGCTTACCGTAATTATACCACTTTTTAAATCACAGATGAAGCTTTGCTTCAAAAGCATCTGTATCAGGGAAATCATTATTATCAACGGAACAAAATTATTCAGCTTTTGGTAACTCAAAAATTACTGGTGGAACCAGCTGAAATATGTATATACTTGTATTATTCTGATAACGGATAATACAATAAAGCAATACTATAAGTAATAGAGTTTTTGAAGTAATCTTTTGTGTTATCAGACGGAACATTATTTTTGATTGTCTGACGAGAACAAGTTCTTGGCTTGATCACGTCAATATTGATTGTTTCAGAGCATTCGGTAGTTTCTTTAAATAATCTTCAGATAATATCAGCTAAACTTCAAGGATCTGGACAAGTGCTTTATTTACATTCAAGGAACACTACTGGAAGGATATAATAATACCCTTTTGAGGTACGCCAAACATCTCTGTGAAGCATTCAGTGCAATCACAAATTGAAAATTTGTGACAATATTTTGAAGAGTAATAATGCACGGTCAATTCCAGGACTCCCTGTATTTTGATATAATGAACGTTCTTTAGAATGTGTTGTCACAATTTTTGGAAGCATATCACAAAATGACTGCAAAGCTTTATGACATTCAAACCCATCTTGTCTGGCTTAGTCGCTTAAATTTCATCTTTACAACAACATTCAATTGTTCAGTTTCATGATTCAGTATTGGAGAAATTTTGAAAAACGTTAAAATCATCGGCATCATGCAGTAATCATGTTTTAAAAGGATGGTATGGCACAAGACTGCACGATTCATCAATTTAACTGATGTGAAATTAACAAAAACGTAAGAGCTTTGAGATGTTATTTTTAGATTATGGTATAACTGCTACACCTTTCACTTTGTCCGCCATATCACCGGCACCATTGTAATTACACTCCATTGTAATTTAACAATCAATGTTATTAATTGTTATTAAAAATTCACTCAATGCATATACAGCCGCAAAAAAATATAGTATATATTGTAAACCTTTAAATAGTAAAAGTTTACTTCTCAGAATGACAAAAATTAAATGAAATTAGTTAAGTTTGTAGAATATAAAAAAGTGCAATACGGACGCTGCATAAGCTAAACTTTTTGTGGGGCTATAAGTGCCCCTTTTAGCTAAGGTATAGTGCCTCACTTTGCCACCTGGCTAACCTGAATCCGCCTTAAGGTATCTCAGAAAAACACAATATGTAACGTTTTTTAACGTTATTAAGTTATTTAACGTTATTTAACGCGTTTGTAAAGAAAAATATTATGTTTTTCTGCTAAAATTCATTAATATATGGCGTAAAAAATGTCAGGTGTACATAGGCACCTAAATTAAGTAAATTGAGTAAATAAATAACTAAATTCAGTATAACATGCGTTTATGGAGATAAGCCTATTAAGCTATATACTCTAATTTATGGATCAATGGCATTCCAACAACCATTTTTTTATTAAGTATAAAAGCCTACATTTTTATTAGGTTATTTTACTAATATGACTTATTTGTAATGTATGATCCTAAATAGTGAATGTAGCATTTTAACAGAATATATTTATACAGTAATCGCATAAATTGTGAATAATGCATTGCCGTCATTATTTTTATTTAGAGTATAGACCTTAAATTTTATTATGGAATTTTAACAGTATACCATATTTATGTAGAAGAGGCGCCTAACTTGTGAATATAGCATTCAGTAAAACGTTTTAATAGATTTTTTAATAGTTGGGTGCCTTTAAGAATATGGTATTTTAACAGTGCAAAATGTATATATGTTTTTAAAGAGCAGGCGCTTAAATTATAAATATGGCATTCACCTGTGAAAATTAATCATACATAGTAGGTGCATGGCAGGGTGTATAATATAATTATGTTCTCCACAAAAGGGGTGAAAGTGAAAATAATTATGGGGCAAAGGCTCCCTAAGCCACCCCCCTATTGAACACAGCGCTTGAATCTATTTAATTATTAAGTCAACTTATTTTTAAAGTTAAAACTTGTACGAAAAGCTTTATTATTTTTTTTGTTATAAACTAAAAAACAAAATATACATTTACGTTCTCCAAACTATGTGATAATATCATGCACTTATATATATAGACACTATTTAAGTTTCTAGTAAAAAAACACACAATAAAACATTGTTAGTGAAGTTATTTTTTTATAATCGACATACAGTATTATGCATTCGAACATCTACATTTTCATGCAAAAAATGTATCATACAAAATAAATTAGAACGCATATTAAATCAAAAAATTTAATTTGAAATTCTTATAATCGTCTCAACCAATCAGAATCACGCATAATTTTTAAAATTCCAGAAATTTATTGAAAATAATAGTTTATTTAAAATAATGTGTTAATACAATTTTATTATATAAAAAGTTTCGGAGTGAATTATGGACTACCCTTATATAATTTTAAATGTTTTGTAATTCGAGCAATATCTATATATAATTTGTTAATTTAAAGTTTTTTAGATGAATGCCATTTTTAAATTTTACTAAACAGCTGTTAAATCTTTCTCTGAATAATTAAAGGATATAAATAAAATGGTTTCATGAAAGAAAGAATTTATGTGTATCATATAAAGGTGAAATAAAAATTAAATATGATATACATATCTGTATAATTTATATATAAAGTGGTGATTACCTTTTTACCTGTACATTGAATGATGTTTTTAGTTATATTACATGGGTATCCCGTTTTTTGATATTGTTAGAATCACAATCTTTTCGGTCTATGAAATATTTAGGAAATAAGTATCTTACATAATTAATAAGGAAAAGAATGTCATTCTGTATTTGTCGATGCTTTCTGAACTCAAATATTTTTATTAACAAATATGCATTACATATCAATTTTGAAAGTAAAATTATATTTATTTCAACATATAAATATGTAAGTAAAATTATTTTAAACTATTAATTATTAATACATAATGATAGGCATGGTATATTGGATATTTTATTGAGTAATAGTCTTACTCTACTTGTTGAGTGATATTGATGAATATTATTACATTTATAACTTAAGTTATATGGATCCATATTTTGCAGTTTCATTATAAATTCATTATATATGTATAAATATATACATACATGGTTTTTGTTATATGCATATAACATTTTTGAATGAGACCTCAGGCATGATGAGGTAATTTATATATATAGATATAAAATGGCTAAAATGTTAGTGTGATAATGCCATAGAAAAAAAACCTGATACTTACCCCTGGCTATAGTATTATTTAAGGCATTTTTGTTAATTTTTTAGTTGAATAACAAATTGTATATAAAATTATACTTATTTTATACCAGACATTAAGCAATTGCTATATAATAAATAAGTTAACTTTTTATGGATGCAGAGGGCACTGTTTCATCTTAGCCTTATGCTATTAATAAATTATGTTAGTTATATACAATTAATTTAAAATACATATTAATATACAATGTTACCCACAGCCACAGGCATTAGCATTTCATCCTTAAAATTAGCATATTGCTGAATACATAGTGAATACAAATATGTGTTCTATGTTAGTTAGTCTATGCATATTTAGTGACATGGGTATATGTAAGATTAGCACTCCTTCATCTTCACAAAGACTTTTCTATCAATATTAAGAGAGTTATTTTACACTTTGATACAACAGGTACAAGACTTCTATTTAAAAAATGTTCATGAACATACTCAGTTAATAATTATTTCAGATACAGAATATTATTTATGACAAAATATTACTGATATTTTAAACATGTTTCATAGAAAACTCTTCTTATTTTTATTTCAACATGTTATAAATAATCTATTATATTAATATCATCATGGTTTCCTAGTAATGAAAACATAATAAAATTTTACCCCTTTTTTGCAGAAAGTCATCAGAATTCTCAAAAAATAAAGGTCATGTCATGATAATGAACAGATGCTATAGTTAAAAATAGTACATAAATATCATAAAACATTTTGATTAAATGTTAGTTTTGGTTTAAATTTTATTTATTATAATTAACCCTTCCAAATTTCCATATTTTAAAATATTCTATATATACTATTTTTATCCACATGAAAAGATGTTTCTCAATATTTTTAATATCTTTAATGAATTTACAAGTGATACATATTTAATCAGTTCGAAAATCTTAATTTAGAATTTTATTATTAATAATTTTTTGTTTAATATTAATATGTTTCCATATATTTTCAGTAAATGTACTAGTGTTACATATTTCTTATTTTGTATTATATGTTTTCATTATACATATTATATAAAATGTTTACAATATATATTGTAATATTTATTTATAGTTAATGCTATAAATAGTATCAGTTTGCTTTAGATTCTTAACCAGAAAGGATGTCACACACAAGATGACTTTGATGAAGTTTTTGAAAATATAGAAATGGAGATTTCAAGGCGCTCTCACATACTAAAAAACAATCTTGAAAAGACACTGTTTATTGCTAAAAATTATAAGAAGTTGCATGAATCAATTTTTAAATTCAATGTAAGTCAATAATTTTACTTGTGTTTTATGTTTTTGTATAATTTAATTAAATATTATACACATTATGTATGTTTAATGATTCATCACTTTTTCAGGAAGCTTTCTTATCTTTAGAATTTATTAATATTGTCAAGGTGGCTAAAGATTCTACTCAGTCACTTCAAAATATTTTAAACTTGATGGAAAGTGTTCATGGTATGTGTAAAAATATGTTTTTTTAATTTAATTATGTAGTTTATATATTGCTTTTTCATATATACTGAAAAATATCCAAAAAGCCATAAGATAAGCCATTTCTGAATTATACATTATTGTGGAAAAAGTTATTATATTATTGTGTTAACCATAATAAAATGGGTACTTTTTCAATTAATGCCAAAAAATTTAATGGACAAATTTTCAATGCTACTTTAACATTATATATTTTTATAATATTGTGAGTATATGTATAAACACTATTTAATAATAGTTGGAATAGTATTTAAATTTGCAAGAGATGGGCAAATGTTTTCCTCAATTAATCCTTAAAATTTTTTTGAGCAAATATATATATAAAATGTTAATTTATTTTTATTATTTCTGTGCATTATTATATATATCATAGTATTGAAAAATATATAATATTTATTTTGTACTAATTTAAAATGTTGAAATATATCAGTAAAAACAGCCAGTTATTCAATTTACCATGTAGCGTTTTTTGTCATATTTAAAAATGTGTTAGTCCTTGGGTTTACACCCCCAAGACATATCATCTTTCCCATTATAAGATAAAGCTACTATTTGATACACACATTTAAAAAAAGATGCAAGTATTTAATTTTTTCCTGATTTTTTGATTATGAAAGGTGTTGCATTAACTATTTTTTTGTCAGATTTGCATGATGTCTAGGGTTTTTTGAACATGTTATAATATCTGCAGTTTTTCAACTTTGCAGGTTTTATAATTTTGAAGAGGTTTTTTATCAATATATTGTATGTAGGTGCTACATAATTAAATACTGCAATTTATTCATCACTTCCCTCTATTTTGTTTATTCTTTATTCCTTGGAATGTATTTAGTAGCTTTGAGATACTTTCTTTGGCTATAAATAGTAACTATTTTGATGACCAAAAAGTTGTGTGTATTATTAAAAAAAACTCTCTTACCCAAGGATGATTATGAGTTTTTTAATCTTCCGGGAGTTTCCCTACAAAACATATTGTTTCTAAGCCAGCATCAATTGATATTGTAACTCAATTTCTTCAACCGAAGACAACCACTTTCTTAGACTTTGTGGCATTACTCTTGCTTATTGTACCATATTTCATGGAAATGATTATTCATTATGACAGATTTCAAAAATCATATCATTGACGATTTTGAAAAACGTAATTCAATTTCAGGTAAATTTTAATTATATACGTATATTCCTACAGATTATGTATAATTTATTTTTGTGCCTTTTATGACATTTGTATAGCATCTAACATATATTTAGTAAATATTTTAGTTCTAGTTTACTAGTCATTAACATACTTGTACAATTTAAATTTAAAAATGTAATTTATTTTATTGTGTTGTTATGACTAAAAAAAATTATTGATTGCTCAAAGCTTCTAATATGGTCGAAACTATTTTGCAAAATTAATTAAGGTATTAAAATAGTTGTTTGTTTGAGTATGACTAGCTAAATATTTTTTTGTTTTTGTCATAAAAAATGAGTTTTAAACAAACTTTCATGATGAAAGAAGGAAACTTAACTTTTAATTTTATTTCAGAATAAGAAAAAAAGTCAACCGAAACAGTCGCGGCGGTCATGATGTCGAAAACCACGCAGTTCAAAACAAGAAAATTGTTTCAAAGTTGTGCAAACATTTCTAAGATATGCTGGATCAAATTTTGGAACGCTTAAATGACCACAAGAAAAGGCTTCAAATTGTAGTACGATCGGTTGTGTCGTTTTTTAACAGTTCGATTATATATGGTCGTAGAAGGGGGTATCCTCCCCAAAGACTCTGAAGAGTTAAATGACTGATATGTATCTAACATTTCAAAATATACATAAAAACTTTGTTAATATTTAGTTTAGTAAATATAATAACATAAGTAATGTATTTTTATATTTAATAACACAAGGTTTATTGCTTTTTGTAAAGTAAATACCTTTTTTTTCTGTTAGTAGGCTACGCTATAATTTATTGTTTTTATATTTAAAAAGTTGATTCAGAAATAAACAAATATTTCGGTTGGTCAGTAATCAATGCAAGTAAAACTTCATCTTGATGCAATCATAAAAAAATTGATTTTCTTTGATATATGGAGAATTTTGAATCCGGAATCAAAGGGGGACCTTTTTAACTTTGATTGATAGTTTATTTTACTGTTATATGATCCAAAAAATACATGTATTATTTTTATTATTAGTGACTAAATTCCAAGCTTAATATATCTATGGACCATGACTTAGATTCTAAATGTTTAAATTATTAAAGTTAATTATAGTAAGGTCTACAAAAATATGAACAATATGATACGGAAGAAAATTGTAGCGCACAATCAAGTAATATAGATTTATATGTTTATTAATTGGAAATGCTATGGGACAGATTAATAGCTTCAACTGTTCCTTCATCGGCTTGGCAAATGATAGCATATCCACCTTTCAAAGTGAAAATATGTTTTACTCTCTAATGTATTTTAAAAATTATAATTGATTGTTTTAATTTTTTATTAAATACTTTAAAATCACAGTTATATATATGTTCATTTTCAGATGTTGAAGGGGTTTATCGATTTCCTGTGTTCTCTACAGAGTTTCTTGCCATGTTGAGTGAAGAACTAGATACATTTTTGGCTAGTGGTATGCCACATGAACAACCAAATACAATGAATCATCGAGGCGTCTTGTTGGGCGATCTTGGCTTCGATGATGGCCTCATATCTCCACTTCGATTAGATTGGCTAAATCCATTATGTCGTAAACTTTATCCAGATTGGACAGGGGATAAGCTGGACTCGCATAGAGCATTCACAGTTGATTATGAACTTGATGGCGATCAAGCCCTGGCTTGTCATTATGACAACGCTGAAGTGAGCTGACAATTATTTATAAAAATATTCCTCTTATTGATAGTAGTAATAATAATCTACAAAAATAAGTCTATTGTGTGAACACAAGCGCAATTCAAGTAAATAGTAATTATATAAAATCTTTGTCTATTTCAGAACTGCTAAATTGCATTATTCGTAGCCGGGCAATGAATAATTATTTTATCTGCATTCCATTATTAATATTAATTATCTGCTTGCGATTTAGGGACTTTTTCAAAAAAATATTTTTTATTGTTCAGCAGCAAAAAAAAGCAGTTGAACAAAATATATTAGAAACCATATGTCTATATACAGTCTACTCCTCCTAAACTGGACACGCCTAATCCGGACAATTGTTCAAACTGGACGCCAGATAAAGAACCGATATTGCCTTCCTATTTTTTATGTATTAAATAACATCTATAATCCGGACGCGCCTAAACTTAGGACGCTATAAATTACATTGGACGCTTCACGCATTCCCTTGCAGAGTATTTATTATAATGACAGTATTTAGCTACATGTAATCCCGACATCTATCCTATTAACTGACATAGAACAAAATTATGAAGATGAAGCTCCGACCATTGAGCTATTGATAGTTAGGAAGCGCTCCATAGGACTTTGTAAACTCTTTCAATATGGGCCATTCTCACGAAAAGTGTACCAATGGCAAAAACAGCATGAAAAAATAAAACAACAGTATTTATAAAATTGATACTTTATTTTAATAATACATAAACTTAGCTATTTAAAAATATAAATGGGGCTCAAAACTAATTATCATAATACTAGACAAAATGGATTTGTAAACTGTTCGAAT